>JANTEX010244478.1:0-12694 GCA_024741295.1 Macrocera vittata | reverse complement strand
CGCAACTGCACTATCGCAATACCTTTCGCAGGCAATAGCTGCGCAATGTCATTTGTTTACTGGGTATAAAGTGGCCACAGAATCAGCTGAAAAATGATTTTATTAAAAATCTGGCACCAATATCCTTTGAACGGCTTAACCAATTAAAGATTCGATTATGTGTTATCTCAATATCTTTCATTTGGTGCCAAGAACAATTTTTAAAGTGAAAAAGAGCCGATAAGATGAAAAAATTACAATATCTCAAAAAATGTGCCATAGAAAAAATAAATAAACCTTGATTTTCGAATTCAGCAGGAAAAAAATAAGAAACGTCACCTTCTATCAAATGTTGTCATCTAAGACTGATAGTTTTTATGAAAAACAATAGTCCTCCCTTTAAAAAATAAACTAAAAACTAATACCGTCGTTATCTGGAACCCCAATATTTTTTTCCTTGAATTAATAATTAATTTCAAAAACATTCTCCTTAAACAATCAAACCATAATATGATAACGTTTTGCCATAAAAAGATTTCCTAAATGCATTTGTTTTGTTTGCGTTATAGCAATATATTTAAATCGAATATTTATTTTTTAGTTTTAAAAATAATACGCTTTTTAAGTTTGAATGATTTCCAAAAAAAAAACTATATTTGCTGTATAAATACTACTAATGTTTACTTTATTTTTTATAATTTCTAAATAATAGTTTGTATATTTTGTATATAATTTAGTTATATTAATAATAACATTCACAGCCAACGAGAGTAACACATCGATAACGACCGTCTGTTCTCAACATAAAGATTGTGGCGATTCTAAGCAATGCTTAATGGGGTTATGTTTAGACCCGTGTCGATCTGGGTGTGGCGAATCGGCAATATGTTCGGTAAAGGCACATCGTCCAATTTGTACCTGTATACATGGTTATACAGGTAATCCCAATATCATGTGTTATCCTTTGTCCGTCCTGACAACAATATCCCCAACTATCGATACTGATAAAGTAAATGCAACGACTAATTCTTACACTGATTTAGTAACTGAATACGTGACCAGGTTACCAACAAGTAATAGTGACGCAACAAAATCAATTTTCAATGAAAAAACTACAGAAGTATTGAACGATTTGACTACTTTGAGACCAGCAAGTAATTACACTGAACCAATTGAAAATGCCGAAACAACTGCTGTGCCTATTTTTGATATAACTTTAGATGAAGGACTTGCAACAAATGTAATTACTGACCGAACATTTGCTGATAGAAATCGTAAAAATGAAACCACTGAGTTTGATACAACAACAAGTTCGATTCATACTATAATTGATGCAACGACTGAACTTTCGGATACTACGAAATCAACATTGAATAATATTGAGTTGAGATCTGATTTTACAAAAACTCCTGCCAATACAGACAGACCAGAATCATTTACACAGCAAACAACAAAAGTTTCATCCACCACAATGCCAACCGATGAATCCAGTACAATGACTGTTTTCAATATTGAAACTGAAGCCACAGGCAAGTACGAAACACCTTACACAACACAGTTTACTGACTCAACGAACACTCCAGTTCAAACACAAAGTCCACCCACTACTAAAAGTACTACAATGTCGACTGACAAAACCGAAACATCTGAGACATCAACGTCACGTATTGGTGCAAATACTACTCCACCAGAGGTCATAAGTACTCGTTCTTTAAGTCTCGGCACAGTCTCATTGACAACTGAACAGCAAACGAGACCCACTATATTTGCGCATACAACAGACATCTATGAATTTTCTTTAGACAAAACTCTCACAACTCTTTCTGAAATAGTCACTGGCAAGCCGAAAAAACCCTTTATAACAGAAAAACCATTAGATATAACTGAATCCAATAGAAGCATTTCTGATGCTACTGAAAGAACTGATGTTGCATCCACAAAAATTGTAATAACGGATGGAATGGCGACAAGTTCCGGTGATATCACAACTGAATCAGTGGTAAAAACCACAGAACAAGTCCAAGTTGTAGACAGTACAACTATGCGAGGCAATAAAGATGGTTTTGTTAATACTGAAATTGAAAAAGAAATAACAACTTCAAGCGTTGGTCATGTAACGAATATCTCAACTATGATAACTCAATCCGATACAGTTGTGACGGAACAAACATTTACCGAAAAACCTGTAGTTTCCTTAGATATTACAGTTGGCCCTACGACTATAGGAACACGATTACCAACAGAAACCTCTCAATCGACTACAAACACGTCTGATGTTACAGAACGTACTGATTTGACAACAACAAAAATCGAAAAACCAAGTTCCCAAAGTACTGAATCTGAAATAGATTTGCCCACCACTTTAAGTTCATCTTATGTAACTGAAATGTCAAGCGAAACAACCAATATTCTTTCAGCATCGGAGCCCACCGAATCCGCCACAACGGCAAACGAAAGTGCCACAATTACTAACCGATTTTCTGTTGAATCTCCAGGATCACGAAAATCTACTTTAAAATTTGTCGGCATTACAACCGAACAAAGTATTCACTCGTCACACTCAAGTCCAGTCCAAGATATGTCAGAGAGTAGCACAACACCTACTACTATGCATTCTAAAGTCACTCAAGGTCCAACGAATACACAAACACGACTACCACCAGAAATTGCTATGGGTACAACTAAGTCTATTGAAACAGATCTTACACCTTTAAATATTTTGGTTCACACTACTGAAATTTCAGAGACACCTTTAGTACACGATACAACACTGATAATAGATCTTTCTTCAGGTAAGACACCTACAACTTCTGATACAGTCACTCAAGGTCCAACGATAGATACACAAATACCAATCCATCAAGTCACATTTAAATCTATTGAAGAAGGTATGTCTTATTTGACACCTGCAGATATTTTGAACCCAAGTACTGAAAAAGAAATGTATGATACAACAATCATGAATAAACTTTCTTCGGAAAAAGCGCCTACGACTCTAGACTCTGAAATAGTCAATCAAGATCGAACGACCAAAGGAACCAGTTTCACAACAGAAACTTCTCTTGGCACAACTGAATCTATTCAAGGAGAAATATCTGATCATACATCTTCAGATATAGCACGTCCAATTACAGGAAAAGACATTTCCGAGAGTAGTACAGTTAAACTGACGACACTAATACATGATTCAACAATGATGAATGAGATTTCTTCAGATAAGACACCAACGACTCTGTATTCTGAAACAGTAACTAAAGATAGTCGGACAATAGGACCGAATTTTCAAACAGAAGTTCCTCTGAGTATAACTGAATTTATTAAAGAAATTACAGGCCCAGTTACAGAAAAAGGAATTTTAGAGAGTAGTACAGTTAAATTGACAACGATGCCAGATACAACACTTATGAATGAGGTTTCCTCAGATAAGACACCTACTACTCTTCAAACAATTTCGCCAACAGAAATAACTCTTGGTACAACAAAATCTATGGAAGAAGACATATCTGATATTACACGTTCAGGTCCAACTACAGAAAAAGAAATACCAGAAATTAGTACAGTTAAACTGACAACATCAATAGATGATACAACACAGTTAAAAGAACTTTCTTCAGATAAGACTCCTACAACTCAGAACCCATTCACAAAAGATCTAACGACTATAGAAATTTGGTTTCCAACTGTAACTACATTTGAAGCAAGTACATCTGAACACACAAACACAGATATGTCGGGCCCTACTACAGAAAAAGACAATTCAAAGAGTAGTACGGTTAAACTGACAACATTTGTGCATGATACAACACATGATCTTTCTTCAGAGAAGACAACGGTGCATTCGGAGTCCGACACTCAAGCTCCAATGACTATTGATTCAAATGTGCCAACCAAAATTCCACAACGTACTACTAAATTTAGGGAAGAAAGTATATCAGGTCTTACAACTTCAGATATGATAAGGCCAACTACAGGACCAGAAATTTTAGAGAGCAGTACGGTTAAATTGACAACTTTACTGCGTGATACAACACTCGAGAATGAGCTTTCTTCAGATAATTTACCTGCAACTTTGTATTCTGAACCATTCACTCAAGATCCAATAACCATAAGAACAAGGTTGCCAACAGAAATGTCTTCAACTACAACTGATTCTGGTTCAACTACAGAAGAGTACATTTCAGATTTTAGTACAGTTAAACTGACAACATTAACACACGATACAACACAAATAAAAGAAACTTCTTCAGACAAGACTCCCACAACTCAGCACCCATTCACAAAAAGTCTAACGACTATAGAAATAGGTTTTCCAACTGTAACTACTACTGAAGAAAGCACATATGATCATACACATGCAGATATGTCAGGTCCTACTACAGAAAAAGACAGTTCAAAGAGTACGGTTAAACTGACAACATTTGTATATGATACAACACTGACAAATGATCTTTCATCAGATAAGACAACTGTGAAATCTGAAACAGACACTCAGGGCCCAATGACTATTGGTACAGAGGTACCAACCAAAATTCCACTAGGAACTACTAAATTTATGCAAGAAAGTACATCAGGTCTCACAAGCCCAGATATGACAAGCCCAACTACAGAAAAAGAAACTTCAGAGAGCAGTACAGTTAAACAGACAACTTTATTGCATGAAACAACATTCATGCATGAGCTTTCTTCAGATAAAACTCCAACAACTCTGCTCTCTGAACCATTCACTCAAGGTCCAACAACCATAAGAACAAGCTTGCCAACACAAATGTCTTTAAATACAACTAAATCTATTGAAGAAGGCATATCAGATCATACATCTTCAGATATTTCGGGTCCAACAGAAAAGGAAATTTTAGACATTAGTACAGAAAAGCTGACAACATTAATACATGATACTACATTGTTTAATGAGATTTCTTCAGATAAGACAACACTGATTTCTAATACAGACACTGAAGGTCCAATGATTTTAGTAACAAATTCGCCAACCGAAATTCATCAGGGCACAACTAAATTTAATGATGAAAGTGTGTCTGATCTTGCACCTTTAGATATGACAGGCCCAACTACAAGAATAGAAATTTCAGAGAGTAGTACAGTTAAAATGACAACCCTAATGCGTGATACAACACTCATAGATGAGCTTTCGTCTACTAAAACATCTATAACTCCACATTCTGAAACAGCCACTATAGGTTCAATAACTCAAGCAACAAATTCGTCAACCGAAATTCCTTTAGATACAACTAAGTCTTTTGAAGATAGCATATCGAATCTAACAACTTCAGATATTTTTGGTTTGACTAAAGAAAAAGAGATTTCGGAGAGCAGTACTGTTAAGTTGACAACAATAATGCTTGATACAACAATCATGAACACACCTCCAACTCTTCACTCTGAATCATTTACAGAAAGTCCAACAACTTTGAAAACACCGTTGGCAACAGAAAAATCTCTGATCACAACCAAATCAATAGAAGATATATCGAATAATGCAACTTCAGATAATATGTCTGAATCATTCACTAGGGGTACAACAACGGTAGAAACTAAGGAAAGTCTATCGGGTTCAACTACAGAAAATGGCATTTCAGAAGGTAGTACAGTTAAGCCAACAACTTTAATGCGCGATACGACAATTATAAATGAGCTTTCTTCAGACAAAACTCCTTCAACTTTGCATTCAATACCAATAACTAAAAGTCCAACTACAAGAGGAACAAGTTTTTCAACAGAAATTTCTCCAGTCACAACTGACTTTGAAGAAGGCATATCTGATTTTACACATTCAGATACTTCAGGTCCAATTACAGAAAAAGACATCTTAGAGAGTAGTACAGTAAAGTTGACAACATTACACCATGATACAACATTGACAAATAAACCCACGAGTCTGTATTCTGAAAAAGTCACTCATGGTGCAATTACCGTTGGAACAAATTTTCCAACCGAAATTCCTGTAGATGTAAATAAGCCTTCTGAAAATGGAATGTCTTATTCTACTGACCGAACAAGAACAACAATAACAGAAACAGAACTCAATACTGAATCTCCGAGTGCTAAAACAACTTCTATCGTTGGCCTTATCCCATCAAGCGTACCCAAATATTCGACGGTATCCGAACTACCGGTTCAAGAATCCACACACATACCAACACATTACACTGAATCCGAGACAGTTTCAGAAAAACTTTCAGTAGCTACCCATTCAACAGATGTACCAGAAGAATTCGAAAGTACCATATCAACTATTTTCGCGAACGTGCACCTTAATACAAATGACTCACAAGAAGCCCATACCGAAAGAAAAATGTTTACAACATCTGAACAAACCACTGTCAGAGATTTAACTTTAGAAACAACAACAAATCACTATCAACCAACAATTGCCGATCAGATTCTTAACACAACTGTTTATTCTGTGACTGTCACCGATAAAGATGGTGACACCTCAACCCAACCATCGCCGAGTAGTAACGAATTAGAGTCTACGCTTTCTCCAGAAATCACTGAAAGTCCATTGACTGAACGAATTTTTACAATCGTTCCAAAACCGAAAACAAACAAGCCTTCAACTGGTTTGACTGAAATCATCGACACCAACATACCTACCACAGAACCAGAACATAGTAGTCATACAACATCATCTACAACTGAATCCCTTTCGAACATTCCAATTGAAACAACTGTTGATTCGCTAAGCATAACGAAATCATTTGACATGCATACAGTGGAAAGCGAAACCGTTGTGGAAATGTCCACCATGAGACCGATGGTTACTAAAGAAACTACATGGTTAGACTCTTCTACAAAAATAGAGGTACCGACTTCAAAACCGTCTTTCACTATGTTTGATCCACAATTATCAACTGTTAGCACAAAAATAACGGACAGGCAAGAATCGGCAAAATCCTCAACCGAATCTCTAACGCTTTCTCCTTCAGAAAAACCAACAACCAATGCACCGATTTCAGAATCAAATTCAGTAAAACAAATCGATCAAATATCAACAAAAATAAGTATTGACATAATTACGACCACAGAGTTATCAGATGACACTGGACCAACAACCATTCATCCCGAAGACGCATTTTCAAATGACAAAACAACCACTACAGCTAGGGAAACAAATGATAATTTAGATTCTACCCCAATACATACATACACATCTTTAGATGAAACATTCTCAACAACGCAAAGTTTAGTTGACAGAACTAGTTATCCAATTACGACTACAGAACCAGAAGATAAATTAATAACGGTTAATGATTCGGCTGAATTGATTTCAACAAGTATGCCAAACAAACTGACGACCAAACTAAGTGTGACTACTGAAAGTACGAATACTCAAATTACTGATTCAATGACTACACTTTTAGAAGGATCGACTACAACAACAAGTGATACCAGCACATATGATGCAACCACTGATAAAGGAAGAGTTACAATTATGACCACCGTGCAGGATGAAAACTACTCTAAAGACATAACGTCATCTACAGCGTTTTCTTCGAGTGTGTCGCCTGTAGATGATACTTTATCAACTGTCAAAGATTCAATTGAAAAAACTAGAGTTCCTTCCTCATCTTTTTCAACCGTACACACAACCATCAGTACTCGACCGTATGATAATACAATCAAAGACCACACCGATACTTTAATGACAACTCCCAAAGCCGAAACGAAAACAATTTTAGAAAATACTTCTACTAATCAAATAACGACTACACAAAGAGCTCATACTAAGGTTGAAAAAGGTTTAACTCCTATTATAACTACCGAGTCCACTTTTGCTATGCAGACGGAAACACCACCGGATGAAGGATTTTCTCATTCGTTTTCCGGTAGTTCAATAAGTGTAACACAAACACGTCCATATACCATTACAGAACCACCCGATAGCTCAACATTAGCCTACTCGCCAGATATACCGACCGAAACAGGAACCAGCGATACCATACATCATACAACAACCACAAAAACTAAAACTAGTTCAGAGGCTGCGTCCAATACTTTCAGCACTGAATTGCCAACAACTTTGACAGCAAAAACAAATAAAGTACCAATTTCAGAAATGGTCACTCAAACCTCACAACTACCATCCACCATTGACTTCCAATCTGTGACTACAGAAAACACGGTTGAAATTTCCGATAACGATGAAACTCTATCTAGTACACTGAAAGGCATAACTTCTACACCACTTCCATATACCATAACAGAACCACCTGAAACCTCAACATTAGCCTACTCGCAAGATATATCAACCGAAAAAGAAACAAGCGATAGCACAAAACATACAACAGACCCAAAAAGTTCAGAGACTTCGGCGAATAATGATAGTACTAAATTTCCAACAACATATAAAGTAACAATTTCCGAAATTGTCACTCAAACCTCACAACTACCTTCCACTATTGACTTACAATCTATTACTTCACAAATTACCGATAACGATACACAGAAAGGCATAACTGCTACAAGACGTCTTTATACCATAACAGAACCACAGGAAAGCTCAACATTAGCTTACTCGTCAGATATTCCGATCGAAAAAGAAACAAACGATACCACAAAACATACAAAAACCCCAAAAACTAGTTCAGAGACTTTGACGAATGCTGACAGCACTGAATTTCCATCAACATATAAAGTACCAATTTCCGAAATTGTCACTCAAAACTCACAACTACCTTCCACAGTTGACTTCCAATCTATTACTTCAGATATTACCGATAACGATACACAGAAAGGCATAACTGCTACAACTTTTGGTTCAATCTTAGATACTACAATAAACATTGAGCTAAGAACTACCGATAGAAGTACAACAGTTACTGAATTGTCTACAGATTCAAGCTCTGATGTAACCGAGTCCAGTTATTTTTCAACTGAAAGTAAAACAAAACTACCCAAAGTTCAAATAACTACTGTGCCGGACTTTGACAAGACATCATTTGATACAACTATAATATCTGTATCAAGTCTCAGTGATGCTGACACAACTACAGCAAACATTGAAAGCGCTCAGACAACATCTTATACTACTTTCTCAGACAAACCAACCGACTCTGAATCTCAATCAACAATTTCGTCCGATACAACAGAACCAAGACATAGTTTCTCAGTAACTGCCAAAACTTCTGAATCAACTACAAACAATATAAGAGACCTTAAAATAAGTAATGTAACCGAAAATGCCAAAACAACAACAAACGAAGTTACATCTCCGGTTAGCATTAGCAGTCAGAGCACGGTGACAGAGTTTCCAATCATAAGTACTGTTATGTCAGAAAAAGAAATAACACCAGAGGTTAAAATATCAACAGAGTTCAGTATGAGTACATCTAGTGTGGAACAAACTACAAAAGATGGAAAAGAAGTACTAACAACTCCCACCAGCATAATAACAGAATCTCACAGTTCAATGAAAACAGAATTTACGACAGTTGGTGCATCCGATACTACCGAGGCGACAACATTTACAACAGTTCCTTCTAAATCCTCGAGTGAAGAAAAAAATCAAACTACAAGTAGAACGGAACCAAACAATGCAACTGAAACACAAATTGCAACTATGTCTACAGAATCTACTGACACTGATTCCAGCAGCCCAACAGCCATATCAGATAGCGAACTAACCACCAAAAAGCTTACCGAATCAACAACTAAAACTTTAATGAGTAAATTAACAACTGTACCAGAGGAAAGTGATACTTTATTGCCAAACATTTCAATGACAGAAAGTGAAACATCACAGAAGACAAATCAAACTGTTCAGTCTACAGAATCGACTTTAGGCACAGTGTCATCGTACGAAAAGAGTACAACAACCTTATCAGATACCGAATTGACAACTAAAGATATAATGTCAGAAAGAACATCTACATCAGGTGAAAGTGTTACTTTAATGCCAAACACTGCTGTACCAAAAAGTGAAACTTCGCAAGCTGAAACCATTCAGTCGACACAAAGTACAGTATCATCTTACGAAGAAAGAACGTCAACATTATCGGACACCAAACTGACAACTAAAGACGTAGTGAAAGAAACAACAGCTGTACCAGAAGAAATTGTTACTTCAGTATCAAACACTCTTGTTACAGAAGGTGAAATGTCAGCTATGACAGATCATACCGCTCAGTCCACAGAATCAACACAAAGTACAGAGTTATCATACGAAGAAAGAACGTCAACCTTATCGGACACCAAATTGACAACTAACGATGTAGTGAGAGAAACAACAGCTGGACCAGGAGAAATTGTTACATCGGTACCAAAGACTCTTGTATCAGATGGTGAAACATCAGCGACGACTGTTCCCACAGAATCGTCACAAAGTACGTCGTCATCATATGAAGGAAAAACATCAACCTTATCAGATGCAGAATTTGCGACTGAAGAGATAAGCAAAAAAATCACCTCTATATCAGATGAAAATGTTACATCAAACACTCTGATGACAGAAGGTGAAACATCACAGAAGCCTACACATACCGTTCAGTCCACAGAATCGACACAAAGTACAGTGTCGTCACACGAAGCAAGAACATCAACCCTTTCAGATACAGAATATACAACTGAAGGTATATTGAAAGAAATTGTCTATATACCAGATGAAAATGTTACATTACTACCAAACACTATTGTAACAAAAGATGAAACATCGTCGACGACAGCTCAAAACATTCAGTCTACAGAATCGATACAAAGTACAGTGTCATTATATGAAAGAAGAACAACCATCTTATCGGATATAGAATTGACCACTATAAATGAAATGAGAGAAACAACAACTGCACCAAGAGAAATTGTTTCTTTAGTACCAAACACTATTGTAACAGAAGGTGAAACATCAGCGACGACAGCCCCCACAGCATCAACACAAAGTACAGTGTCAAATGTCACATCAACCTTATCAGACGCAACTGAAGATATAATCAAAAAAATCACCTCTATATCAGATGAAAATGTTACATTAACGCCAAACACTCTGATGACAGAAGGTGAAACATCACAGGAGCCTACACATACCGTTCAGTCTACAACTTCGAGTCAAAGTACAGTGTCGTCGTCTGAAGCACAAACATCAACCCTATCAAATACAGAACTGACAACTGAGAGTATATTAAAAGAAACTACTTTATCAGATACAGAACCTACAGTTCAGGGTATAATGAAAGAAACGACCTCTGTAGTCGGTGAAACTGTTACTGTGATGACAGATACTTCTGTTAAAGTAACTGAAATAATGAGCGAATCAACTCAATCCGTAAAGTCTGCAGAATCAACAACAGCAACAAAGGCAGATATCGAATTTACAACTGAAATGGAAACAAAAGAAACAACCTCACTGCCAAGTGAAATTGTTACTTCAATGCCAAATACTTATGCACCTGAAACTGAGAGTTCAGTAAAGCCAACTCACTCACAAGTAGAAATTATTACCACAGAAATGTCGAGCTCTCATGAATCTACTACCAAATCGATAACTTCTGAAACAATTACTCACCATCCTGAGTATGTTACTCTAATCGAAACACCAAATTCTGAAGTCCCAAGACCAACAACTATTTCAATAGATTCAACAGATAAAGATACTTCAACAGAATCTTCTACTTCATTTGGTAGAATTGATACAACTACTGAAATGAATTCAGTAAATACTACTAAAAACTTAATGGAAGAAAGAATCTCAACGGTTTCTTCAACTGCAACATATGACACAACAACCTTACAACCATTATTTGAACCGTCAACGCAATCGCATAGAGATTTAACTACAGAGTTCGAAGCGTTTGAAACGAGCACTGTAGAAGAGAACACATTCGATTTACTTACCACATCTAAAATCACCGAAACCAGTGCAACTACAACGTTGTCCGACTCAAGTAGATCATCACATCGAACCGATGCGACTAGCCGTCAATTTAAAACGATTACACCTCTGTACCAAGATACAACCACAGAACACACAATTTCCACCCTTAGTACACCCGATACTAATGTGGACACTCGAATCAATGAAGAAACGACTGACACAAACTATTTGACGGAGTCGAGCCGAAAACCTGAGATCACACAATGTACACAACCAAATCAGTGTTCATACAATAGTACCTGTATTCAAAATGAATGTGTTGATCCTTGCCAATTTTACAATCCTTGTCCGAAATCCATTGAATGTATTACCCTAAACCATAAACCTACATGCCTTTGCGACAAATCGCCGGCCAACACGACAGATTGCCAATTATATCCAGGTAAACTATTTCATTGACCTTTCATGTGTATAGCAGACACTTTGTATGCATTCATTTTATTGGTTGAAGTGCGATGGTGATAACCTCATAAAATGATTTGAAAATCATTGTATCATCAACCGTCACTTTTATTGTCGACCATAAAAAAACGCCCATTTCTTTTATGGAAATGGTATAAATGCATTTTCATCATTGTTCTTTTTCTATTTATTTTTGTGTGTAAAGTGGTGGCTACCACAACATATTCTTATATATTCTACTACCCATATCGATGAGATGATTTTCTTCGACGTGGTTCATTCTTAAAAATATATATGTATACTCATCAAATTACTGCAGAAATTATGTTACCATCTGCAGCCGCATGCGAATTTTCATAAAAAAAAATCATATTATAGGCTGTGCATCAAGTATTTTACATCTCTTGTTCTATTGCTCACACACATTTTGAG
>JANTEX010244367.1:0-12694 GCA_024741295.1 Macrocera vittata | reverse complement strand
ACAATAAAATCTGTTTAAAAAACTGGTTCAATAAAATATTGTTTTAAACAGTGTGTTTTCTTAAAAAACAAGGTGTTTTAAACAGTGTTTAAAACATGCCTACCCTGTTCCAATGTGTAATAAAGGAATTACATGAAGATGCCATTGAAACACTAAACGAGGTCAACTGTTTACTAAATGAGTTAATACTATCGACAGTGCTCTAAATCTATAAATAATCATCAGAAGTGACTGCTTTTAACTTGTTTCGTCTTTCGGTGGCAAAGTTAAGAACTCACATTACAGTTTTAACCTGGAGACTTCATCACCGAGCCTGGGCGACAAGAATCATCTCTCACATGGAAAAATCTAAAAATGGGACAAAACAAACAAAAGAATTGTCAAGGGTTCAGTGATAACATGGTTGAATAGTTTAATTTACCACAAAAGTTCCGTTACACCTTAAAACGTTACAGGAAACTACATTTAAATGTTTTTGAAGATTTTATCGATAAGTTCATTTCAGTCCATTTCTTGTCACTTATGGTAAATAAATGAACTTAAAAGCGATCACTAAACGAGCCGTAGACACTATTTTGCTCACTGCTATTTTGCTAGTTCTTTTTGAAAGATTTTTGGTGGTCGGTAGTTTGGTAATCACTTCTGTTCGGGTAACTTACGTTATGTATATAATATTTGTAGACCAGATTTGTCTGCACTAAAACACCCAAAAAAAGCTCTTAAAAAAGTTCCAGAAATATGCAAAATAAGCGCTAAAAAATGACACTGTGTGTTGGTTTTAGAAGACTCAAAAACATTTAGAAATGATTGCTTCATGTTTGTGTGGCCCCGTGCATGCTAGCAGCCAATGTTGCCAGAAAAAAATTTAATAAAATCGGATTAATGAGAAAAATATCGGATTTTATCGAACAAAAACGGATATCCCCAATTTTTTTTAAAGATGCCTAATTAATTTCGTATTCGTTAAGTACTGGCCAACAATATTTAATTAGTTGACCAAAACAAAAAGCATTAAACAATTGGCCAAATGAATAAATAGTCGCTACAATAATACATATATCTAAAATATTTGCAAAATAATCCCAATAAACTAAATTTATTTTTTGTTAACCTTATTTTATATTATTTTCTAGTATAAGTAAGTAAACAGTTTTCACACAATTTCAATTATAAATATATTAATCCCACACGTATGCTATGTAAAGAACAACATATTATTGAAATACTTCTCTGTTATTTCAGCCAGAATATATATACTAGATAAAAGACCCCATATGTATATATACACATAGAGAATGCAACGAATATTCACAATTGCATTTTTCTACTTTTCTTATGGCAACAATACGATTTAAAAACTTATATCAATAAGTTTTTGATTCAAATTTCAACCACCTGACGAAAATTTGTCTAAAAATTCGATAATCGGGTCTGATCTGATAAGTCAAAATTGGTGATTAATATCGGATATCGGAATTTTATTCAAAAATCGGATAAAAACCTTTGAATATCGGCTCATCGGAATTATAACTGAAAATCGGATAGTATGGCAACAATGCTGGCAGCAAACGATACAATTATCACACCTCGCTACCAGAAAAGCGAGCAGAAAAATCAATCAGAGACTGAAATCTCGTCAGGGTAATCGGATACACAAGATTGATCGACCGAACGCTACGTCATCATACGCCATTACACAATATGTATATGGATGTATGTGCTTGTGTGTATGTGTCTTTTAGAGTGGTCAATATCCCCATCCCCAGAATTGTTCACAATCTTTGAGCAAAGCGAAAGTAAAAATAAGTCCAAATAAACTCTTTTTGGTAATTTAATTTCCTTTTAACAATATTTACAGAACCAAATATTTTTATTATTACTAATTTCGTCAGTTTGTTTTAACATCGCAAAAGAAGGTGTTTAGGTGTGTGTGAACTTTGCGACGGTTCCAAAAATATATAGGAATAATCTTAAACCTTTCAATGTTTCAATTATTTTAGTAGTTCGTGTAAAGGACTCATAAAAAACGGGAAAATTCAGACGATTCAATGATCTCAAACCGTAAAAAAGTTCGAAAAAAAAATCAACCTTTCTTATGGCTATCAAAAATTCTAAAAGCTTAAGAGTTCGATATAAACTAATAAACTGCCAACAAAATAGCAGTGATTGCTAACAACACTACACACACACAAACAAGCATTTTACATTCGGCCAAACACAATAACACATTGTTATTCTATTTTTAAATACTCTATATATGTGTATATAATATACTAAATATATGTATGTATGTTACGTTCAAAATGATGTTTGCACGCATGACAATAAGCATGCGCAAAAGAAATGAAAACATAACCATAAATTTAATAATCAACAATGTCTGAAGACGACTTTATACGTTATACATATACACATATACACATAATAATACAGTCCATAAAACGGTGGTACAGAGTGGTATACCTCCACTTCATGCTCGGAAATTCTCAACATACAACACTCATACATATTGTACATAAAAAAAATGTCTTCTCCAACTTCTTTGCCCATGAAAGCAATAGAAAATACCATCAATTCATAAATAAAAGAAGACGTTTAGCGCATGAGTGCATGACTGGTTTTGCCAAATACAGAAAATACCTCTTTGTAAATAAATACATAAATAAATACTGTAACATATTTTGCCATTCAAGTTATATACTATATATCTATACAACTATATTTATTGCATTGTTGAGGTTTTTTCTTGATTTTTAAGTTTATGCACTGCATATACATAAGTATACAATATTTGTGATGGTATTTTTTATAGCACACGTACTATGTTGCCAGGTTTGGTTAAGTTTCATAAGCTAGAAGTTATGTATCTCTTCGAATCTATTATTGTTGTAACTCTGCTTTCATTTTCTTACTTTATTTTAAATGACTATATAGGTTTATTTATATAAATATTATACAAAGAATAAGCTTTAAAGAGATAAACATGCATGCAAATGCACACGTGTAAATAGAATTTGCATACTATTTTAATTTTATCTAAACACATAATTTTTTTGAATTAGATAAGAGTTAAGTTCTATCAAACAATTTTCTATACAAATATACATGATAATTGCTTATCAATTATTAAAGAAATATTAAAATAGTTTAAGTCGGTTAATATTTTGTTTATTTTTTAACTGAAAGATATGTTTTATGTCAAACAAAGTTTGATTTAAATTCTGATAAAAAAAAATGATCAAATCACAATTCAAACACAAAATACTAAAATAGATTTTGAACCATATTTTCAGTTGGTAGAAAAAAAAGAAGTTGTAAGCCAAACGAAGGAGTATTTTTATTTATACTTAAATATTCTTTTGTGATTTATAATAGAAGAAGTCATCGGAATTTAATTTTACTTGCTATATCGATAAAAGAATTTGTGCTTATGTTGATATTGTATTGTTCAAATTAAAAACATAAAAAATATTAAAGTTCTTACGAAACAAACAGCGAAGTAAATACACAAGAGGTCAATAAACTTTTGAATTAAAGTGAAGAACTATAGCCACTTATACGTTTCTGAACTTGCTATGCATAGTATAGATAGAGCACAATCAATAGCATAACATACTTTATATAAACAGTATTAACATACATATGTTAATATGAATACAACTTTCTTTTAATTGTTTTGCCAAATGAAATACTACATATACATAAAAAATAGAAGCTAACTGCATTTTTATTTTGTAATTTTGCTTACAATAAAAAAGACAAAAAAGCAAAATTAGATGAATTTCAACCATTTCTACAGCACCCTATGTGTCAGTGTATCGTGTTTGAATTTAACATAAAAATTTTAACGAATACAAATCAAGTGTAGACATTTTTTTATGATCGTGCAATGTCACTCAATTAAAAAAAAAACTTCTTTCCATTGATATGCCAAACCAGCAAAAAGCTGGTTTTTCTAGGTTGACTTATTACAAAAATTTTTCCTCGACAAATCGCCGCGGCGAACGGCTAGCGTGCAAAGTGCGGCGCGCGCGTGTGACGCTTGCTTGACTACCCATACATGTATTTTAGCGAGGGCTGCGTGTCAATTACAAATACATTTACAATAAGTAAATATAAAATTAAAACCACAAAAAAAAACAAAGCGAAGACCTAATTTTTATACGATTTGTTTGATGAAAATCGAATGAGTTTAGCGACTCGTTTGACTTGTTTTTAATGTTGTTTATATATGTACATATATTGTGATTGTGATACAAGTAGAATTATTTTTTTTACTACAAAAATCGTTGTTCATCGGTGGTAGTAACATTTATGCTCTGTTCATAAAAATATACAACCGAACATTTTTCTATGTGTTTCTGTAAAAAAATTTTCTTTCATTTCCAGTTTCTAGGTGTTCTTTAATTTCTTATATTTTTTATAACAATAATACATAAAAAAAAAACAAAGAAAGATGTGATATCAAACATAAAAAAGAGGCAGTTTATTCTCAAGTAGTATGTGAAAAATATGTTGGTTCTTTTTCAAGTTTCACACGCTCTTCTTGATAGTATTGAGATGATAGTATTGCGCGCATAAGATATACGGTCGTTAACACAAAAATGTAGCATCAAAAGAATTTTATAGTTCGGTTAGATTAATTATTGTTTTTGCTGTAATTTTAAAGCCGAAATTCGTCTATGAAAATAATGTTGTATCATAGAAATTGGCTATATTGTTATGTACTATATGTGAATTACGAAGCATAGAGACATAGGTATTTAGTATTGTATGCCCAACGAAAAACTGCTCGTCTGTTAAATAATGACGTAATGCTTTTCCGTTACTCAACTGGTTTCTTATTTTTTATTTAAAATACATATATGTGTATTCTATATACGGTGCGAAAAATATTATGCTTATTGTGTATTTCTTCTTTTTATGTGTATCTACTACAAATAGTTTCTTATTGTTACCGTTCAACCAGTGCAATGTACTTGTCGTTTCGTTTTATGCTGAATTTTTTCCATGCAATTTACGTTCAAAATTATACAGGTTTTTTATGTTATATTTTGCTACAAATATATACTATTTATGCAACAGACTCTTAAGCATAGATTTTGTTATAACTATTTGCTTGGCGATGATGATTCTATATATTCGGACCGATTCGATTGGAATTTATTTTAATAATTCTTAATTTTGAATTATTGTTATAGAGTTGAGGAAACCATGGCAATTATATGAAACATATATAAACAAATAAATGTAGAAACATTCCGTGATACAGAATTGATGTACAAAACAAATCAATAATTTGTTATACATATATTGCTGCCATTGAGGTATTTCTTCTAAAAATTCCGATTAAAAAACACGCCCAGAAAGTTTCGCTTGGTTTTCAAATAAAAAAAAAATGATTCGATCAGTTTATGTGTCTCAAGACCACTAAAAACTAAAAAAAAAAATCGCACATTTTACTGTTTTGATTTTTTTACTCAATTTTAATTAAGTTTAGACAGCCCATATATGTCCAATTTGAATCTACAGACGATTATTGGTTATCTAATTGCCTTCCAAACAAGATATTATTGTAAATTTTTCGCTTTTATTTAGCCATTTATAATGACCTTTTAACAAAATATAAACGTTAGTTAACCAGACCTAAAACCCTGGCACTTCGTGACAATTATTACGAACTGTTGTTAAAAGCGTGGGGAATGGATAGCAGTGTCAGTAAGTTGTGTTCGAACAAAATTAAGGTAAACTTAGAACAAAAATATATCGAGATGTCACGGCCGTAAACAGACAAAATTATCTGTCACATAAACAACAACCTCTCGATTAAGGAAAAAATTATAGATAAAATATAGCCCGGAAAATGAGCATGTCAACTGAAAAACGGATATATTGGACTAACAAGAGACAAGCCCATTCTACAGAGAAAATGTTTATGTTCTCAATTTATACGTTTTTGCCGTAAGGTTGTGTTATCAATGACCTCTGCTTGACACAAAAACAACGTCAATACAATGAAAGGCGGAAAATTAGAGGGTGTAGATGCATTCCTGGCAATAATCTGCGAGTACAGTTGTAGTATGTCTTGGTGCAATCGGCATGCGACAACTTTCACCAACAAAGCCATATGGGGTTACAGAGTCGGTTTTAGAACAAGTTGTCTGGAGGGCCAAGACAAGCATATGGTTCTGCAACAGGGATCTTGAATAAAGCGAATTTGAAGGTGTTAATCTGGGAAGTTGATTAATCGCCTTTATCGTCCTATTCTGAAGTATTTGTAATGAATTCAATCAGAAAGCAGATGCTCCAGACCACGAGTTTAGATATAATAGATGTGAATGCACATGAGCGAAATAAATTTTGTATAATATATGGCGTGGTAAGATCCTATATAATCTATAAAGAATATATACGTAAGGAGTAATTTTATTTCGTACGTGATCGATGTGGGAATCCTATTTCAGTTTAGATGATCAGCCCTAAGTATTTAAAAGAAGCCATGCTTTTAATTATATTTCCATTTAAAGTTATGTATATGTCTATTGTTTAATTCTGCTTCATTGCGGTCACAAAAACTTTATAATATGATTTGACAGTATTTATACAAAGACAGTTTAGTACGAACCATCCATTTAATAATTCTAAATCATGCTGCATAGCTTAAAATAGCTCATCATGTGTTTCCGCGGAGTAAATTAAAATCGCATCATCGGCGTACATAATAAGTTCACCAAATGTTTATTTGTGAAGACAACATTGACAAACAGATTGGATAATAATAGTCCCAGTATGGATACCTGCAGCACTCCCTTTTGTACATTTGCAAGAATGCTTTTTCATCAGTTATGTTCAACAAATTGTTTTCTGTAAGTTAGATAGTCCCTCAGTAGATCCACAGCTGAAACCGAGAATCCAATTGATATCAATTTTTCAATAAGCACCAAATGGTCAAGCGAATCAAATGTCTTTCTTAAATCTGTGCCAAACATGATTATTTTTTCGAGCATCTAACGACCGCCGAACAGCATCTAGTAAATGTAGGGTAGCAGAAGTTGCACATGACCTCGATACAAAACCGTACGTTCACCAATATTTGAATACTCATTAACAAATTCAGTTATACGACTGCCTTTTCAAGAATTTTGAAATCATAAAACTCTTTTAAAACGATAACATTTTGAGGCTCAACAAAATGTGTTTTTTATCATATCTTTTGAACTGAAGATAAATAGATGGTCAATCGGCTCCCACAATTATATTTTAATAGTAATGTCAACTTTACAGGGCAAATATCTAAATAATGCGTCCCAATCGAAGTATTGCCCCTTCGGCATTTTCAAAGAATAAAATGATTCTAAATGCATATAAACATACATTTAATTCAAGTTATTTCTATAAATACGGATGATTCCAAAAAACCAAAACCATTTAAAAGCAAAATGTCAAAAATAAAACCATTACAATGTGAGCAAATAAATGCTACGTAATTCATAAAAAAACTACGAACATATGAAAATATGTGTTGTGTATGATGACACTCGGTACCTATCTTTATTTATTTTTATATGTGTTTAACTATGCATGTAAATATCATACATATATACGAGTATCTGTGTTATAGATTTTATTAATACCGCAGATATAAAATCCTATATCATATCAACACGGTTTTATGCGTGTTCAATTCTCAGCATAAATGTAATGCAATAAAATGTCAAAGAAAATATTTTCAATGGCTATTGTAGTATTGCACAATAATTTACTTTGCATTTTTATTTTTAGTAGCTGTGTGTGTTGACGTGTTGTGTTTGTATTATATATTATTTTTGCAAACAAACACAAGCCTCTGGTACGATTATATTATAGCATTTTTCGAGTAAATAGGTTTTTGTGTATATATAGTAACAACAGAATTTCATACATATGACATTATAATAAAGTATAAACAAATTAAAAAATTTATAAAAATGTTTGTGGTGTGTGCCATAACAAAACATCCGACGACATTTTCAACCGAATTATACAATTCATATTAAAGGCTAATTAGTATGTAATATGATTAATTGGGTGCGAAAACGTAATTGAATCGAATACATTTTATTGGATGTTTAGTCTTTATTTCAATCAATAATTATAGATACTGAAGATTTTATAGTCTTCTTCCCCATAATATGTAGTATGTATATGGAAGTATTGGTTAAATCTAATATTCCAGATGCGCAAAACGTAAAACTGCACAATGTGTTTTCACGTTTTTTTTTCACAGAGAAGCCCAATTGCTTTCTGTCAGAATAGAAAAAAGGAAGTGAGGGACACCTTTCCGATCTATTCAAAAACAAAACGAGCAAGGTCCGACGACTTTTTTCTAATTCTCAATTTAAATCTAACTTTGAAGACAGAGTTGCAGAAATATTTCCTTAGACACAAACACCTCCTCTTAAATAAAATAGTTTAAAGAAATATAAAAAGCTGTTATTACAACGGAAAACATTGAGGCAAACAAAATCGGAACTAATATTAAAAACAGTTTTTATACGTTTGCAATTACGCAATTGCGAATTTATGTCACATTAAAAGTTTTTGGTGAACAAATACTTAGGCCAGTAAATATCATTGAAAAACGACTACAGCTTTACGTTAATAAGCATATTCAACCATTAACTATATGTTATGTAAATCAAAAAGTATAGAAGTTTCAAATATGTTTCGGAAATATTTCCTAAATGTACTATATACATATCATTTATATATATAATATACTAACCGTTTCAATCGACGCACATCGTCACTAATTACTAGACAATTAGTAACGATGTGCGTCGATTGAAACTGTTTAATTAAACCGATGGACCTAATTATGAGATTTAACAGTGTACACAACAACACAACAACACAAAAACAGAAAACAGCGCCATAAATTCGTGACAATAAGTGCTAAAAGGATGATTCATTAGATTTACTCCTTTAGTTAGACACATTACAATTCTGGACAAATAGATTTACTGAATGTTCTTAGTATGTACGGATAAATTGTAAAATTGCAATTAAAAAAATTGTATGCATATACACTTCGATTACAATCGGTTTGTGCGAAAGAGGTGTAACACACACACATGTAAATAATAAAATTATAAAATATATACTGAAAAGCGACAAATATTATTTCAAATTTATACAAAAGGAAACAAAGAAAAACCAAATTCTTATAATTCCCTACGTGTAATACACCAAAAATTCGATATACAACACTTGATTGTGTAAATTGTTGGGAACAAAAAAAAAAGAAGCAAACAACCGACACAATCAATACTTTTCTGGTTTCTGTATTCAACTCTCGGTTTGACAACGGTTTCAACATCATATAATAAATAAGCTATATTTACACAAACACAAACATAAACGGTTGTGTATAAGTATTTGCAATACATGCAACAGCTACCTATCTAAAAGCTTTTAATTATATAAACACAATCGTTCTTTTCTCCTTAAAAAAAATTGTAAACACAGTCGTGTGCTTTTATATAAATTTTAATATGAATCGTGTGCACAGTGCGCATTATGTTCCCTTTGCCGATGTATTTCAATTCGACTATCTCCTTTTCACATTGGTAATCCTAACGCTATAGTATGACATGTATTTGTATTTGTGTAGATATAACATGGTATGAGTACTGAGTAGTGTATATTTTTGAGGTTAAGATTCCATTTTTCAAATTGATCATACAAGTCACAAATATACCGTTTTACAACACTTCCATATGGGTATTTCATTCAATTAACAATACAAAGAAAGAGAGAGCAAGAAAAACGTTTGACTTTGAGATTTTTATTATAATAATAGAGCTTCGCTAAGATTTTTTCCCGATTTAGCAATGTGTGTAAAGTAATATAAAGATTACATACATATGTTTCGATAATTCATAAGCAACAATAATCACAGTGATAATTTGCCGAATATAATTTTGACACAATATGTACACCGCGCCGCCGTCTGAACCCATACACATTTAGGGAACAATACACGCTCGTATAGATTTGTGTTTTTGTTTATGTATGTATGGAAATTAATTTAATAGCCACTAATCCATGTAAACACAAATCTATATCAACATTAAAAAATAATTTTGAACTTTATCGGTGAAATTAATCGAAACACTTTGTTATTGTTGAACCGCAATAATATATATCAATCAAAATGGCTTTAGAAATAAATTAGGTCTGCATTTTGATTGATAACAAAGCAAATTTTTCATTTATAATAATTAAGTACTAGAGTAGTTAGTATGTAATACAAGTATGTATGTATGTATGTAAAATATGTATTTGTGGCTGAACTTTAAGCTTTTTCTAAAATCATTCAACCCTACATGCGAGAAATATTTGTTTTACGACTTTTGAAAATGAGCAAACTTGGAAATTCACTGTCATTTCTTCATAGGCCCAAATTTTGAAAATGAGCACTACTGGAAAATCGTTAAAGGTCGTAGGAACACTTTATTACAGAAAAATAGAGTTATCAAAGGGTAACAAGAAACATTATCAAATAATAATCAAAATTTTATTCATAAGAGGAAAATTTATTTAAGTTACATAAAAATCGGATACAGATTTGTTATTATCATTTTTGAGTGATTATCAAAAATCCTTGTACAAAATTAAGGGTTTCTCTTAAACAGCGAAGGTAAAGGGTATTGCTTTTCAGTATTATTAAAAGTTGTTCATTTTCCCTAACGATTAGCGACATTTCATTTTCGTTTTGAGAGATTTAAAAAAAAAAATTCACTCTAAACGTTAAAAACAAAATTAGTCACAATATTCAGAACACTTAATTTATAACAATTATATTTTCATTTTATTTTGTCGTGTAAGTACGTTATAAAAAAACTGGTCGAATAAAATTAAGAGTGTTCATATATTGCGTATTTAACTACTTGTTTAGTTATTGCTATACTTGCAGCACCTTAACTTGAAGTTACAAAATCTATTTCATAGGATATTAAATTCTAATTTCAATTAATATTGCGATTGGGAAGCAAGAAGAAAACAGAGAGGCGAGGGGTAATTACTCGAAGAATTTTTGGGACATCGGGATCCTGTTTGAGTAATTCCGAGGAATTCTTTGCGAAATTATGAGGAATTCTCTCTGTCGAGAAATTCTTTGGGACACATCTTTCACAAAATCTATATTTGAAGTGCGAGAATTAAAAACACCAGAAGTTTTAAACGGTGCAAACAAAAAAATTAACGATTTAAAAAAAAACCAAAAATATTTTTAAAGCATTTAAAAAATATATATATATTTTTTACCAACGAATTGACTGTTTATAAAAAATCTTTTTTGATGTAAAAAGATTTTCTCATAAGATTTTTGCTAAGGATAAAAGTTTGAGGCACAGTTCCCAGGCTCTAAAGCGGATGGCGTTGGGGATGTTGAAGTGATTAATATAGCCCAATTTGTCTTTTTGCCTTATTTACAAGAGGAAACCGTTTTTATCAATAACAAATTGTGCCAACTTATCGCTTGCTTTATATCATTGCAAATTTCTTGGGTCACCTTCGCACCAAAGTCAGACTATGATAACCCCAAGGACTTCGGATCTGTCTGAGCTTTTACATATTTACAGACACAAGAGCGACTGGTTGATATAGGTAGATAAGAGAAAGGTTGGCCGATAGAAATGCTTTTAATGGTCATCAATAGCATTTAGATTGGGCGCTCTGTCTCTCACTTACATTCTCTGTGCAAAACTGAAAAAGCGTTTACTTTCAAGGAAGTTGCGATTGCTGTCTTTTTTGACATAAAGTTGGTGCCTTGGAGACAATTAGTTGTGCGGCCAAAAACATGAATCATGGAAATCTTGTTGGTTGGATTGCTACAATCGACAAGCGAAGAGTTATTGCCAGAATTAGTGACACGGCAATATCAAGACAAGTTGACAAGGCATACCCTTTAGGATGTCTTATCTCCATTTTGTGATGTCTAGTAAATAATAGCCTGTTGAAAAGACTTAACTGGGTGCGATTTAACAGTCGTACATCATCTACGCTTAGGATTATTTGTGACAACTTGGTGAGTGAGCTAATTTCGAACGGCTTTTCTGTTAAACGAAATGTAGGTTGTTCTAGACCTGACGCCACAGAATCTACATGTTAGGCAAACTGTTCTTAGGTGAACAGTTCGCCTGACACCTAACGGTACTTAAAATGGACCATTCTGAAACTTCTCACCGGTATTTATATATATGTAATCTAGACTTAAATATAGGTCAGACAGAAGCGGTAAAATTTATCCCTATCGATATCGCTTGGGAGCAGGGTTGTTTCGTTTAAAACACATTTAAAAACAATATCATAAAAAGATGAATGTTTAACCTGTTGCAAATCTATATAACCCTACTTCTGCGACAATGATGCAAAATAAAGCGCTCGCAGGCACTCTTACGGTTTTTTTTTTGGGGGCGAGGTGTTCATATTTAAGTTTGTGTCTATGAAGCGTTTTAGTTTTAGACAAGATTACAATATATACATTATGCATAGATGTGTCACGTACAAACATGGCAGAAATAACGCGAAGTATGACTGAAATAACAACAAAAATACCTTTGAAAATTTGTTTTCAGTATGTAATACACAAGTTTTCAAGGGATTTTCGTTTTTTGTTTCAGTGACATTGTAAAATACTTTTCTTTTTTTC
>JANTEX010244145.1:0-12701 GCA_024741295.1 Macrocera vittata | reverse complement strand
TCGGGTTCTCAATTTGGTTTGCGCAGTTTTTTATAGGTCCGCTGGAATCGTTTTAAAGAACTTCAAAAGCGATTTTTTAAATACCAAGTATTTTCCAAAAGGTTGAAAAAACCAAGACTTCCGACCCTATGGTGTATATGAAAGTAATATCGATTAAGATGATTCGATTCGCAAACAAAATTTAATTAGTGTCGCTCTTAAGACTCTTTGTGTTCACAATTGAGAATCGGACAAAATCCTCCATCGAACTCGTATGATTAAAAAAAATTACATTTGTTATACGATTTTTTGCCTAATTAGTGGATTCAATTATAGCATTCACTGAAGTTGGGTAGGCTTAAAAAATCGCACCACACAATTTGAGAAGTTTTTAGGAAACTAAGATCTCGTTCCACAGAAGCCACATTTCCCAAAAATCTCGTTTCCTGAAATTCGTATACCCCTTAAAACGAATAGTCTTTTCATAGTTTTTTTTTTGTAAATCATTACATATAATATAGTATCAAAATGACATTATTTCGACAATAATGATGAAAATGTTCTTATATTTAATATTTCAACAGTTTTTTTACAAATGCAAAAAAAAAACTTGCAGCATTAGTTTTGCGTGCAAACTTTTGTTTGTTTTTTACTTATGGACGACACGAGAAATGTTTTCTTCATGAACCATGAACTACACCTTTTCGAAATAATAAAAAAAGAACAATCTTTTATTATAACAAACAATCACACATAAGCAAACCACAGAGCATATCCCATTTTTTCTTGACTTTCAAGACTTCTGCGGTGGTTTAACGCAAATACCAATATATACAGACTAACAGACTTGGAAGGTAATTTTGTCCTGCCGGCTACCGATAATTTTGCGGTCAAACTTTTTTTTTTTAGTTTTTCTTAACTCCTGTAAAAACTAGAAAGAAATCTGTTATTTAGGAAAAGGTAGTTTTGTTCAACGGACGTTAAAAGATACAGTAAAAACGTATATTCATGGTACCGATCACGTCAGATATTTTCCTGAAAACAGAGGAGTATTTTCCTTTACACAGTACAAACATGTTATGCGATCGCTATCTGATTTCTATTTGTTTTCTCTCTTCATTTCCAGGCCATACAAATGCGATTACTGTGAGTTAAAGTTTGCAATGCCTGGCCATAGAAGACAACACATACATGACATACACGAACGTGTCCGACGACACATATGTCAAGTTTGCGGTAGAGCATTTATTCAAAAACATGTCCTTGATCATCATTTGTCCATTCACACGGGCGTTTTTAAATTCAAATGTGAATACTGTAACAAAGGATTTCATTCGAAGCATAATCTTAAAGATCACATTAGTATACACACTGGTGAAAAGCCGTTCAAGTGCGGTTTGTGTTCGGAAACGTTTAGGTTCTCGGCCAGTGCAACCGTACACAGTCGTACACATAAAATCGGTGATTTTTTCAAGTGTACAGTATGTTTGATGGATTTTAAACAGATGCGATATTTGTTGTTACATTATCGTAACATACATGATATCACTAAGCTCTACTAAGTAATAGTTTGCTTAATAAGGTTTATAATAATTTTGGGCTAAATATATTATCGGTTTAAAAACCAATAAAAAACATATAAATAAACGTTTATTTGGCTGTATAATTTGGAATTTTTCGGATAGCAAACATAAAGCTGTGTCTTAATTGTTAATACTAATGTTTGTTCTTTTATGGAAATGTATTTAATTAAATAAACACGCTAATTGAAGATGTATTCGCGATAGTCTCAAAGTCCCTTTCCTACAAACAAGGACGTCATTCCGGGGGTTCGGGGGCTAGTTGGGACCAGGCCCTTCAAAGAATAATAATTTTTGAACAAAAATTAAGGAATTTCGTCCCTCCCTCTTAAGATCCGCCCCCCCCTGAGGGAAATCTAAAGTGACGCCACTGCCTCCAAATATACTTCGTAAATTTTCTTCAAAAATATGCAAAAATTGCTCGATCAAAATTTGCCGGGGTCACCAAATGACACGATTACCTTTTCGTTATTGATATAGTTTATAAATTGTTTCTATTCAATTATTCTAAAGAAAATCCTCAATTATATCTACTATCCTCAATTCGATAAAAAATTCAATGATATAGTTATTTTTTCTGATCATTTTTTTTTCTCTTTACCGATTTCCAGGCCGTTCAAATGCGATAGTTGCGAACTAACATTCGTTGAACATCATCGTAGAGAACGTCACAAGCGCAACGTACATGAACGTATCCGAAAATATGTATGTCGCGTTTGCGGCAAAGCATTCATTCAAAAGGACACACTGAAATCTCACATGGAAATACATACATGCGTTTTAAAATATAAATGTAAATACTGTGATAGGGCATTTAATGCGTTACACAATTTAAAAGATCACCAAAGTACACATACTGGCGAGGAATTGTATAAATGCGATATGTGTCCGGAAGCCTTTCGGTTTTCCTCCGGAAAATCAATGCATAGTCATACGCATAAAATTGGCAATTTCTTCAGATGCACAATTTGTTTGAAAGAATTCAAACATATGCGATATCTGGTGTTACATATGCGAAACATTCATAGTATCAATAAACTTTATTGAAGAACCAAACTATTCTTTTATAAGTATATATACTAGCCGCATTTTTTGGCTTTTTTAGAAATAATTCATTCCAGAGTAGGTACAAATCTTTCTTCTTTACCATCCCTAATAAATATATATACCGAATATCTGTGTTACTTGCACGTAATATTTCCTATCAAAATCCCATATACAATACATATTCATTGTCATTTCTTTTTTCTTTTCCATTTTCCAGGAATTTCCGATGTAAAGTGTGCAATTTGAAATTTATGAAAATGCATCTACTCAATTTACATGTGCGTCTGACGCATAATAAGATACGGCACTTTAAGTGTCCGGTTTGTGAGAAATCTTTTCGAACTGGCGGCGACCTAAAAGAGCATTCAACACTGCACGAAGGCGTCAAAAATTATCCGTGCGACCATTGTGGCAAAGAGTTTCGTACCAGCCATAATTTACGATGCCACATTGGTACGCATACGGGCGAAAAACCATATAAGTGCGGTTTGTGTCCGATGGCCTTTACAAATACATCCAGTGCGGCTGTACACCGGCGTATCCATAAAATTGACGGATTTTTTAGGTGTTCAATGTGTGCCGGTGACTTTAAAACGGTTCGCTATTTACAATTGCATTTGCGCAACGAACACAATGTCAATACGGTTGCGCCGGATTCAAATTATTTCATTTCGTTAATACCTGTCTCGACTGCTTAGCCTTAGTGTAAAGGACAATTGGTTGACACAGTCTTTATTTTTCAAACATAAGTTACTCAGAATTAAAGAGTTAAATTAAATTTACAATTATTAAAAATAAATGTGTTTCTATTGTTTGTTTTTAAGTGTCATATCATGGATGAACGGTGTAACGTTTCTCTTGAATTACGATTGGTATTTGCAGTTTTTTTTAGTATTCTCTTAAAACTAAGTTGTCATAATGTACTTTAATGGATCTTTTATTATAGTTGTTGTCTCTTTAAGTACACTGTTATACTATTTTGCAAGCATTCTTGAAGAAAACGACTTAAATAAAATTTAAGGAAATCTTGAATTTATATTTTGATTTTAAAATGTTGTTGTCCAAGTATACTTGGAGTCCTATTCAAGCATTCTTGTATGAGAAGACTTAGAGAATAATTAAGAAAGCACTTAAAATAACGTTTTTATTCTAATACAAGAAAACCTAATAAACTTTTATTAGTAAAGAATTTCACATTGTTTGAAGAAATCTGATTACGTATTTAAAAAAAAGAAGTTATTATAGAAGAAACATGAAGTATCTCTGAAAAAATGGTTTCTAACTGAACCTTTTCGAATACCCTTGTATAAGATGGCTTTTAGATAGTTAACAGAAGTTTAGTAGAAATATAAATGTTTGTTCTTTGAATAGTAGCGAATGTTCGCATTGCCCTTTTACTGAATTCTTTGCGATTTAAAGTTCTCCTAAAAAATTCTTCTGGTTGTTGAAAAACGAGACAATCGCAATCGTTAAGTTTATTTGTTTAATATTCTAAGTTTGAAGATTAATCGATATATATATTTCAGGAACTTTTAAGTGTATCAAAAAAACAAATCTTAAATGTCAAACCTATACAATTTCATTTCGTTTTCGAAGGGACTTTGTGCAACTTTTGCATGTGCCATTTTCACACTAAATAAACTAAGGGTTGTGAAAATATGATGCGGAAAAGTATTTAATTAGATATTTATCAAATATCAAAAATGAACTTTGCTTATAAATTTCTAAGAGCGTTAGGGTTATTGCTTTTGACATTCATCTTAAAATTCCTAAATCAGCTACAGTATAAAAATGGCACATGGAAAATTTTCACAAAGTGCCTCCCAACTTTTAAAATCGTAATTAAAAGGTATAAGTTTGACATCCAGAAATAAATATTTGGTCCATTACGTTTCAATGAATCCCTAAACTATAGGTGCTGGTCAAACAGTCCCTTTTAAATAATTTTTCAAAATAAAGTCTGAAAAAATAATTACTTAATAAAATGGAAAGAAAAAGATGGTTTTCATTTATTTTTCTCTGCATTAGATTAAGAATAGTTAACTAAAAGTGTTGTATATGTTACTTCTTTTGGTTTTAAAATAAAATTAAGTGGTATTTCATTAAACAAAACATTATAAAAAATACTAAAATAATTTAATATGCGCTAACTAGGTGACTGTGACTGTACATATCTGCTCATCCCGTACAACGACAAATTTGTCACCTCATTGCAACATTTTTTTGTCAATTGTCGACAGAAGGTTGACAGATCCCATCAATACTTTTATGACCAATTGGTCAACGCTGGAACTACATAAATGTAACACATAATTGTCACAAAAAATTGTTGATCTTAGATATATTGATTATTTACTCCAGATTTTTGTGAAAAATTTGTCACATGTTTTTGTCACAGGTTTTTACGATGAATTTGTCACTCTTTTGGTGATGAATTTGTCGTATGCTTTGATTTACAGAAAAATAAAAATTAAATTAATCACACATATTTTTGATTATGCAATATATCATAATAATCCCAAATATGTGTGACAAATCAACAAATTAAATAAAAAGGTTGCTGTTTTCCCATGCCCACAATGTTCTGAGCCTGAAAACAAAATAAAATAAAAGCATCGATGGCCTGTGTCGACATCACATACCATTTCCAGATTTGATCTTTTTTTGATCAATTGACCCTGTAGTTGTCACTCCAATGTGAAATTTTTTGTCGACATGATTTTGCGGTAATATTGTCGACAAAAAGATCGCTGAGGTTGAGGCCTCAACAACAATTTCTTTGACAAATTGGTCACCTATGGGACCACCTGAATTTGTCGCATATTTGTCATTAAATGTTGTTGATTTTCTCACACATTTCAACATTTTAATGTCGAATTTTTGTGGGGCTTAAGTGTGGCATTTGTTGTCGACAAATTCATGGTATTTTCGTCAAATTAAAACGAGAAAAATGTCATGACTTAGTGTCAAAAATGTCATATATTTGTCGACAAAAATGCTTCACTTAAGGCCCAAAAAAATGCTACATAAAAATGTTAAGATACGCTTCAATATTTTATGTAGCATTTTTTTTAGCCTTAATTGTGGCATTTTTGTCGACAAATTTTTGTCACAATTAGTGAATATTTCATTTTCTGGCAAATAAATTTAAATTCTGACAATATCTTAGATGAAATTGTACTTAAATAACGTGAATGAATTTCTTCCTTTTGTGATCTTTGGGCTCTGCATTTATTTTGATGTATCGCATGGAATACTTAGTTTATGAAGAAAATTGCGTAGCCATTTAAACGTACCTTTGGCCAATGTATTCAGTTGAAGACAAACTAATAGTTGCCGGTTTATTGGACGACCATCTGACAGGTGTTGCCAATCACCTTGAAAACATTTTCCGAAATTGACGAGAGTGTTTGTTTGATGATGGACTAAACCTGTGTGGCCACACTGTGTCTGGACTAAAGCTTTGTGCCCAAATTTCGTCTGATAATTGACTAGGCTCTTGTGTCAACATTGTGTCTTGCGATGAACTAGAGTCTGGTGCCCAGATTGCGTCTAGTGATGGACTAGTATTTTTTTTTGCCCTTGTGTCTGTTAAGGACACGTGCCTGATTAAACACTAGTCACATACTGAACACAGAAAATTCTACTGTATCTAAAAACAGACTAGTCACTTTGTGTCTATTTAAAGTCAAACATTATTGTTTGGAAAGTTTTAATATCATTGCCGTCTTGACACATTGTTTTGGTCTGCGCCCAGACACGGACTGGTCCCTTGGTGCCTGGTTAAACACTAGTCACATACTGAATACAGATAATTGTACCGTTTATGAATACAGACTAATCACTTTGTGTCTACTTAACTCAACCAATATTATATAGAGAGTTTTTAAGTTGTCCTTGTAATAAAGTACTAAAAGTACTGCCAGATAGATATTTCCTTAATTTTTACTTTATTAAAGCCTCGAATTTGTTTTCAATCGAACCTATAAATATATATAATGTAGAAGTTTTATTTAAAAAATGAGATTATTGTAGAGTTTCAAACATATCCTTAAAAATTAATTCTTTCGACCAGCACAAATTATCAATTATTGTCTAACTGATTTAGGCACACTTCATTACCAAACCCCGTTTCTTTTCCGATTGTGATTATCTTATTTTCTTTTTCGTTTTCCAGGAATTTCCGATGTAAAGTGTGCAAAATGAAATTTAGGACATTGCATCTACTAAATGTGCATACCCGTTTAACGCATAATCGGATACGAAAACACAAGTGTTACGCTTGTGAAAAATCTTTTCGCACCCTAACCGATCTCAAGTTTCACGCAACATTACACGAGGGCCTTAAAGATTACCCATGTGAACATTGTGGCAAAGAATTTCGTACGCGGCACAGTTTACGGTGTCACATAGGAACGCATACGGGCGAAAAACGATATAAATGTGGTTTGTGTCCGATGGCATTTACGAATACGTCCAGTGCAGCCGTGCATCGTCGCGTTCACAAAATCGACGGAGTTTTTAAGTGTTCGATGTGTATGTGTGATTTTAAGACGGTTCGATATTTAAATTTGCATTTGCGCCATGATCACAATGTCGACACTATAGCAGCGTTGACTAACAGTTGTGTTGAACTAATACATGTGACCGCTTAAATTCCCTTGACATTGATAGCCGATGATATAATTTTAGGAGTAACAGACAGACCACTTATACTATAAAATCTTTTAAATAAATACAAATTCAATATCAAAAGTGTCTGTCTTTGTTAGAATTCAGCTACGAAATAGAATCGTTTTTTTAAAACGCCAAGTCATAATTATGATGTTCAAATTCATCTCTGTGTTATTATGTGTACACAATACACATTCTATAAAAATGTAGCTTTTTACCTAAATAAACAGAAAAGCTATTCTCCGAATCATTGTCAATGTTTTTTTTTTCTTTTTTCGCATTCCAGGAGTTTCCAGTGTAAAGTGTGCAATTTGAAATTGATGACCAGACAAAACCTAAAAGAACATGTGCTCCTAACGCATGACAAGATCAGACGATTTAAGTGTAATGCTTGCGAAAAATCGTTTCGATCTAGCGGCCATCTTAAAGTCCATGCAACACTACACGAAGGTGTTAAAAATTATCCATGCGAACATTGCGGCAAAGAGTTTCGGACGAATCATAGTTACAGGTGTCATATTGCAATTCATACGGGTGAAAAACCTTATAAATGCGGTTTGTGTCCGATGGTATTTACAAATACGTCAAGTGCGGCCGTTCATCGTCGCGTTCATAAAGTTAATGGGTTTTTTAAGTGTTCGGTGTGTCTGAGTGACTTTAAAACGATTAGATATTTGCGATTGCATTTACGCAATGAGCATGCCATTGATGACATAGCAAATCAAACAAATCATTTTATTTCGTTAATTACTGATTCGAAGAGGATACGTTAATAAATGGAAATGAACATAATGTACTGTTATGTTTAATATTTATTTTGAATCATTGAAAATTCTGTGTACCTTACATATATGTATATTAGGGTGACAGCGAAAATGGCAACTTGCTCAGAATTAAGGCTTCAACGAGATGTTCCTGCAGAATTTAATTGGGAAACTTTTGGGCAAAAAAAAATTTTTTTGAAAAAAAAAATTGGTACGTGCACGCCATTTGTGTCAAAAAGTGTAACTTTTTGAACAATGCCGAATGTTTTTTGCCATAACTTTCTATCCAGAGCTCGGTTAATCTTAAAGTTAGACTCGTTTTAAAGAATACAAAATTAAATTTAATTTAAGTATAATTTTATCAAAATCAATTGATTAATTATAAAGATATTGACTTTTTAATATTAAATTTAAAAATTATCTTCTTAAATTTTAAGTTTGGCGCCAATATAACTTATATACACAACAAGTAAAAAAAAAACTTTTAAAATAATCTTAATAAGTGTGAATATAGCTTTAAAACAAGCTAATGTTGGCCAATATGAGTTAAAAAGCACCGAACATATATAAAAAAATATAAAATTTTGTACTTCATTAGTTTTATTCATTTTACGATTTTTTTTTTTTTTTTTTTTTAATATTCAACATTATAAGATTAATAAGATTTAATCGATAAAAAAAATTAATTTTTATCGGGACACATTTTTTTCATTAGGCCTCTAGTTACCGTTGACTTATTCGAGTTTGGAAAATTTGCACGGTGTTTTTCAACTACCTGCAACAGCTGCTGGTGCTTCGCCTCATCGGTTGTCATCGATTTATTGTATACTTGTGCAAGTGCGACGCCACGCTCTGCTGTGTCGTTAACAACTTTAAGTTGACAAACTTTGCTTTTATTAATTTTGTAGTTTTCATTATTTTTCCAAAATTGTGGATGTTGATTTAAAAATCCTTCGTCCAAATTTAATATTTTAAAAATCTGTTTCGATTTTGTAGATAGAAAATCCGCTAATGTTTTTTTTTCTGTATCGACATTTTGTTTCGTTGATTTTCTATTTAACGCTTTCACCATTTTTTTTTATCATTAAAATGTACTTTCTCATCAAAAAGAGCTAGGCCTGCTAAATCTTCATGAAGGTATGACAAGTGGCGCATCAGAACACGTTTTACTTCTGCTGCAAGTTCTGGTTCATCATGATAATTGTTGAGTTTTTTCAACAACAATAAATCGTTATTCGGTGCCGATGCTGCGCTTGGTGCTGTATACCAATGTTCGATGTAAATTTTACACACAAATAAAAGAAACTTTTTCAGCCCTGTTAGTTCATGGTTCGATATTTCAATTTGACTACGAAATAAGTAAATTTTCATTGAATAAATAATTGTCATCATCCATCTGGCTCGATGATGAGCTCCCGGCGCATAAAATATCCAACTGTCTTCTTTATTTCCCAGAAATATTGAACACAGTTGCAGCAACTCTTTGTAGTCATCTCTCAGTTGACGAGAAGATAGTTGACTTTGAATAAACTTTAGTATGTGTTTGTTTTCTGTGATGAGTTTTATGGAAATTTCATCATCACACATAGCACTTTCGTATTTGGTGATGTCAATGTTTGTCCAAGAATTCTTAAATTTTTGGAATAATAATATATCAGGCCCTGAAGTATATTTTTCCACGGTAACTTTAAATGCCTTGGCTACTAGTAATTCGTGAATGTGATGGCGGCAAGGTAAACGAATCAGTTTACGTCCAATCTTCTTTTCAAGCAAACAGCAAGCCCCTTTATTTGCACCTGTATTACTGGCAGTCGTATCAAATGACATAAAATATATCTTGTCCTGGATTTGCCATTTCTCTATTAATTCGAAGATAGATTTTGCCTGTGCATCACCTGTACCATTTGCTATCACCGGTACTCCTAATAATTTTGATATACCTTCGCCTATAAAAAAAAATATATAGGTAAGTCATATTTAAATTCAATTTTTTTTTAAATGTTTTTTTGTTTACCGGTAACATGTACAGCCAAACGTTCCACTTTTGAATTCAAAGTTAAGTCTCTAATCTTTTTACCATCCCAATGAACTGTTAACGCACACATTGGTGAAAAAGAGTTGATTACATCATTTGAGATTTCACTTCTATACATCTCTCGGTACCGTCGAATGGATTCTCGATTTAAAACGATATCTTTTGATTGATAGCCACTAGATTCTGCTGCGGCACCAAGAATGTGTACAGCACTGCGTGTACTAATTTTTGCACGGTCAAATGCGGCAACCACATTTGGTGTCACCAAGTTTATTTTCTTTGCATTTTCTTTAGTTTTTTGACATGAAATTGATATCATCTCTTCATCATCACTTTCACTTTTATCACATTCTTTAGTGTCAATATCACAATCATTAATTTCATTTATATTTGGTTCAGCTATTTTCTTCTGTGTTGCATATTTATCATTTTTTGTATATTTTTTAAAATTAAAGTCTAATTTACTTTTTAAAATTGAAAAACTTGGTGGAATATTTTTGCGCTTACTTCTGGAAAGCACTTTACACTTTTTCCAATCACTAAATAATTTTGAAATTTCACGCTTTATATTAAATTTTTGACAACCTGTTAAAAACTGATTGTTATTTACTTCGTCAAGCACTTCTTCGATACATTGATTTGTGTCATACATTTTTATGTTATACCAATATAATAATCTGCCAAGAATATCACGATTTTGCAATGGAGACTTATTTGCTTTTATATAAATTACTGACGGTGTTACTATCTCTTCAAACTCTTTCAAAAACTTTTGCATTTTTGCCATATTTTTTGTCTACTAATCCTAATCTAATTAATCAAAAAACAAAACCATACGGAGAGTCAAAAAATAAAACAAAAGTAAAAAGCGCGTTATTTATTGTTTCTAGCGGCATATTTGTATCTGTATCCAAGCAATGGTTAAATACATTATCATAGGTTCCTACGTATACAAATTTTAAAAAGTTTTTTTCCCTATATTTTACATGATTTTGTTTGTTTAGTATAGCAGAATCGATTAGAATACAAATTCACTTGAACATGCCCTATATTTTAGATAAATAATTATTAAAAAAGGTTTTTACACTATTTTATAAATTTGTATGTATCTTCGGAATCTTTTAACTCATTTTAGTCAGCAATAGCTCGTTTTAAAGCAAGATTCATGCTCAGTGAAATTATTGTAAGAGTTTTTTTTAATACTAGTTATATATATAAGTAATATTGGCGCCAAATTCAAAATTTCCTAGGAATTCTTTTAAATTATATATTTGAAAGTCAATATCTTTAAAAGCAGTCAATTGATTTTGATGATATTATACTTAAATTAAAGGTAATTTTGTATTCTTTAAAACGATATTAATTTTAAGTTAAGCCGTAGTCTAGATAGAAAGTTATGGCTAAAAACGTTGGGCAATATTCAAAAAGTTACACTTTTTAACAAAAATGGCGTGCACGTACCAAATTTTTTTTTCAAAAAACTTTTTTTTTTGCTTAAAAGTTTCCTTATTAAATTCTGCAGGAACATCTCGTTGAAGCCTTAATTCTGAGCAAGTTGACATTTTCGCTGTCACCCTAATGTATGTGGATGTGGCTTTTTTCCGGGTACTGGAAAAAAAATGTAAAAAATTCTGGTTTCGGATACTCGAATTATGAGTTCGAGGATTTCGTTTTTCGGAATCGAGAATTTTATTTGTCGGTTAGTTTCGAGTTTTATAAATCTAGGTTTTTTACTACCTCGGTCCCGAGTTTTAATTTTTTTGGTTTATGAAATTTGACGTTCTCATCTAGTATCTGCAGTGTTCACCTACACTTGCGTTCAAATCACCCATTACTATCTTGCCTATCAATATTTTAATTTTGATTCGCTGTTAAAAAACGTTCAAGATCCATAAAATTTTCATTCCACTCTTCCGCCCTCATATACACCGGAATCAGTTTCACATCGAGAGCCTTTATACTTACAGTCTGTACATTCCATTTATTGCTTTTACATTCAATTGCTTACATTCTTGTTTGCATCCAACAAGAATTCCTCAAATTGCCTGTCCCCTGCTCGAAAACCTCTCTGTGCTCTTCCATTGCAGTTCCACTAAATAGTTTACATATCTATTAAATTCTGTACTCTCAATAAAGGTTTGATATAAAAAAAATATCATGTTCTCTAATATATTGAAAAAATGGTGGATACCTTGTTCGATAAGCCTTGTACATTATACGATAGAATTTTAATTTTATTATATTTCACCAAATTCAACTTTATTTTGACAAGCAGCAGAACCCTATTGATGATTCGTTCTTTGAGACTCTAAATTATTAAAAGCAAGTTCATTAAATTGATATGAAAACAAGGTATTTAATTTTATGTAACCCAAACCATAAGTGATTGCTTTTCCATTGGTAAGTATCCCGTACAATAAACGGTGAAATTGTTTGTGGAAAAAATCGTCCACTACGTTTGTGGTCTGTATAGGCTCATTAGTATCGTGTATTGGAACAAATCCAAACGATAGAGTTATCATTGTTGGTGATTTTAATCTGCCGCTCGTTTCGTGGATAGTCGACGATGAACAACCATCGGTTCTTTTGCCAGTCGGCGGCGCCGATAGTGAGAAATCAGAC
>JANTEX010244144.1:0-19214 GCA_024741295.1 Macrocera vittata | reverse complement strand
GGTAACAGGCAAGGGTTATACCAGTTCATAAAAAAGGACATTTATGGTCTCGGCAGATTTGACAGTGCTTCGTTATACAGCAATCTATTGTTAGAATCTTTCAATATTACAAATTAAGAACTTGTATTGCTATTTACAGATTATTGTAGAAACATGTACTGAGTTTTGTATATATCAAAATGAATTTGCCACGATCATTACGATCGCAAAACTTGTTGTTGTCAATTCATTCGACGGTACATTATGCTCACTAATTCTTTGTGCGGGTTTTAGTGTATTGGAACTCACTGCCGCTTAACGTTAGACTGGTTGAAACGTATGGAGCCATTAAGAGACTTTGTCCTAAATTTGTACACTCTTTTTCTTAATTTTATGTATTTATCTGTACTGTTTACCTAAATCATGCAAATAGGGAGTTATTTCATTCTTTTAGAAAAAAAAAGTAAATATTTAAAAGTGTCAAGTCCCATAATTTGGAACAAAACCACACAAAAAACCGAAATCTCTTTTAGCATTAATTTGTCGGATTTTGTAAACGGTTATCGGTTTTTTTTTCGTTATTTTAATTAGAACCATTTTTGTGTATATCACAATAGTTCATCACAAAAATTAACGTCAATAAACTAGATTTTAGAAAAATGTTTAAAATATTTACAAAAAAAAACTAAAGAAAGACCAGACAGTAATGGTAAACGATTAAGAATAACACGTAAAAAATTGTCCATAATGAATTAACTCCAAAAGTTAGGATGAAAATCAATCGGAATGACATCTCAAAGATTTTGGATATAAACAAAAAACAACCAGAAAAAAGGTTTCTGAATAAGAGTTCATAAAAACTGAAAGAATCCAGCGAATAAAATCGAAAAATCGGTAAAAAGTTATAGATTCTATATATTTTTTATTCTTATGGGTGCCATCGGTAAATTAAAAAAAATATATTCTTATTTACTGCTTTTCTATTTTGCTAAGAGGTTGTTGGTAATCTAATCATTTTAAAGCAATGAAATAAAAAAGTTTCATTGATATTAAAAATTATAAAGAAAAGCTAAGATAAAGAGGAAAGTTAAAAAAGGAATTACATTGGAAGAACGGAATTTTTAAAAAATTGTCATGCTATTTTTCGTCTTTTTCATTTTGCAAAGAGGTTGTTGGTATCATTTCAAAGCAATAATAAAAAATAAAAAGAGACGAAGAAAAATAGAATAGTTTTTAATTTTCCGATGGCACTTCACAACAATAAAAATCATATATATGTGTAAACAAAAATAATTGAAAATTTGATAAACTATAATCACTCAAGAGAAATATTTCAATGAGTCAAAAAAAAAATAAAACCGCATAGGTTATTAATGTTATAGCAATTTCTGAATATATTTTTTTTTGAATAAATTTCGGTGTCAATGCTTTTGAATAAATCATAGAATATACTAAGAAAACGGTAGGTATTTTTATAATCATATGTTTAAGATAATATATTGTCACACGTACTGCTGAAAAATGTTTGTATAGATACTGGTATAGAGATGCTTCAACTTTTATATAGTTACAACATATATCTGCATATATAACAGCAGTGAAAATTCGAATAGATAACGCACAATGTGTTTTTTCTCTATATATACGAAAACCTCTTCTTTTGGATACCTTTTATACCTACACATATACACAAAATACCTGCGTATACGCTCTGCGGCTAAAACGATATATGAATAGGATATTTGCGGACGATTAACATCCTTTTTTTGTGTATTCACAAAAGGATTTTCTTTTTGTATTAAAAATGTGTGTCATCATTATCACGTCATATTAAGCATATTTTTGTTTTTCTATACACGCAGAAAGCTTTAATTTTGTTTGCTTTACAGTTTAAAGAAGGAAAAAGTTGGATCCTTTTTTAGTTTATATATATACAATATATGTATATATATTTAAGGTATATATCTATTTATCGTTTATTATCGCAACCAAAAAACCCTTGTAAATTTTTGTGACATTTTTTGTTGTTGTACATATCCAGCAAAAGACCATTAAAATGGAGATTATACAAACGCATTAAGGTAAATTTGGTATACCTCTATATATATATATATATACTATATCTATATAGATAAACTGTAATTTATGTAATGTATACAATTATGATATAAGATTAACCATAAAAATTGATATGTTATCACCACACGCAACAGGGTGCACGTAAATTATTATTGGTTGTCTCGAGTCAACTAGAAAACTAGTAACATTAAACATAATTTGAGGTTTCAATGTTTTATTATCACTTTATTAATGGTTAGCTTTCACAAAATAAAGCCTTCTAGAAGGCTTAAAAATTTATAATAATTTAGACAATCACGAACGTAACGCTTCTTGAAGAGCAGAAACTTTGTATGTATACACAGGAAGTATTATTCAACAAAACCGCACAGAAAAAAAGAATATTATATAAAATCGTATATAATGTGCCAGCGTGCCGCAAATTATGGGGAAAATGTGTGAAACCAGAAAATATAATTTTGAACAGATAAAATCGTTTTAAAATCAACAAGTAGAATTTTATTATAAATGCATAACGCGAGGCATATATACAACGTGCCACTGAGTAGCGTTCTGAATAATAAACAAAATTTATATAATCCGTATATGAAAATGTTAGCAGTGTTTTATGTTATAGGGTTTTATTGGAAACGCTAAATTTGAGTTCGTTTGTGATGAAATTGAAGCCATAACATTATTATTGCTGATACATAGAAGTTAAAATGTAAGACAAAAGGACATAATGACATTAAGAACCCAAAGACGTAAAACTGGCACCTCTGTTAAACCTATTAGATTTAAAGACGAATATGGTTTAGTTTCTAGTATGACGGAATTCAATTTCAGTATATACAAAGACCAGAAAACAACATCCATAACAATAAAAAAGCAATTCTTAATCATGCCCACTATCTACAAGCAAACTATAACATTTTCTCTTAACAAAGCGAAAAATACAAAATACATTTTTAACTGAGTACAGTACTATAGTATATTAATCATTACACTGAAAATCCTGTAGAATCTGCCAAACATTTACTAAAGGTTATCTTTATAGATTGCAAACCGATTGAACAATTCACATATGTATAATAAGAGAGGAATGAAAAGAAGATTGGGTTTTTTTTCGCCAGTAACAATTCGCATCCTTCAAAACAACGGGACAAGATAGAATAATTCATATTAGGAGAAGTAGCGATGTACTAATAATTCCACTCATTAAAATCTTCAAAGTCTAGCATTGTATTTAACTACAAACCAAAAACTGAGCAAAATTAAAAGTTACGTTTGCACCTAATTATCTAGTAAAATAACTAACTCCTTTCTAGACCAATGAACCCGACTTGTTTCAAACTGAAACTCCTTGTAAACTAATAGTCAGAATATAGAATGTGTAATAATAAACACCAAAAAGGCAAATCGACAGAAAATACAGTCTACTAACCAAATTGAGAGAGCGATGGGGCCCAAAGAATTCGTCAAGTGCACTTTTATCAAAATTCAGGAAACATTTGATATTACTCAGTAATAAGTTCTGAAAAACCCTTCATTCATTGAGATCTCAATGAAGGATATGCAGATGATAATTTGTTTTTATCCTTGTAAAATATTTTTTTAGCGATCGCATGCTGTTAACTTGACGAAAGACAAAAGAAGACAAAATTTTCGAAAGTTTTAAAAAGATAAATAACCTTGGCGGCTGGTTAATTTTACAGTTAAGTTAGAGACACTCGTTGCGACTCATTTCTTAGAGCCACATGAACTTTCTTCCAAAGCAGAAGAAGTTTCACAGAAAAAAGGAACAGTCCAATTGTGATTATAAAAGCTCAGACTTGTTATTCGTTCCAATGGTAGCTAAGATGAAAACCAGTAACAACTCAAAATGCTAGTAGAACCTGTATTGACCTCTTGCTCAGACAGTCAGGCTGCCTTAAAGGCATCCACAAGAACTAACTCAAAGTTGATGTATGAGTATAAAACAAAATAACATAAACTAACACGGAAATATGTTGTTGTAAAAGATGTTCTGGAAACCAGATCACAAGGGCGTTCCTGTCAACGAAAGGTTGCTCGCCCGAAACGGAACATCAGCCCTGAAACATACAACTAAGCGACGTAATCGAAACGATTGTAAAGAAACTAAAAGCTTCATAGATGAGGAAAATTAAAAAAAAGAAATGTGGAACCAAAGGCTTGTTTGCATGAAATAAAGCAAAATTAAAGTGATAATCTCTATTATAGCCGAACACTGCAGACTAAATAATTGTAGTCCGATGAGGTAGAATTGAAGAGTATAGACAGTACAACATTTCGTGTACTCGTGCTCAAGTTTTAATTAAAAAGACTAAATACACTAGGGAGCACACAAATAATAAATTCTAGTCAACCGCTACAATGACACAGTTGCGAAAATTACTTAAAAGAGAATATATTCAAACCTTACAGTGGTGACAATTTAAGTGACAACGAAAGCTCAGGTACGAGTTTGTAAGTTGGTAACCAGATTTTTTTTTGGAAATACTCAATTTTACCTGAAATTAATAACAGTCTTGGTCAAAATAGTATCGCTGAGTTGTTGGGAGAAATTTGTGGAAGAAATTCTAAAAGAAGTATTAGCAACAGTGCGATGTGCCTTATATCTGAATCGTGATGAAAATATTACAACAAAAAGTCTAGCCATTACACCTAACAAACAAACTGAACAAAAGCAAAGAAAACGATGTTTTTTCGTACTACTTGCGTACGTCCCGATAAGTACGCAAGCCTTCCATATTGCGAAAATCTTAGCTTGGAAGACGCTTGCATTATCATGGAAGTCAGTAGGTTTGGAATATATCTGCAGCAACCCCCACTCCTTGGCTCATTTTTAAACCGTATGTGTAGATTATTGTGTGTAAGTTTTCAATTAGAAGTTTGACATGGTTTTAATACTTTGAAACTTTTCCACAATTTCGCTATGTCTATATATGGTGAAGGGTAACTACTTGAGAAATTCCGCGGGACATACAGAAGAAATTCCTGGGAAAATCAGAGAAATTCCGGCAAGGTTTGAGAAATTCCGGAAAAGTCCGAGAAATTCCGAAGAAACTCCAGGAAATTCCGGGTAATTCAGGGAAATGCCGAATAAATTCTGGGAAATTTCTAGAAATTCCGGGACAGTCCGAGAAATTCCGGTGAATTTTATGAACAATAATTTGACCTTTTTTATTTTATTTAAAATTCAGAGAAATTCCACGAAAGTCCGAGAAATTCCGGGAAAGTCAGAGAAATTCCGAGAAATTTCAGGAAATTCCGTGAACTCCAAGAAACTCCGGAACGATATTTTACTTTTATTTTCTACTTCAATAGTCTTACTGTATACTGTATGCCGATAGTTTTCTAATCAAAAGAAAGTAGATGTAGAATCACATTGAGTGCCTCTGTTTCTGTTGTTAACAACTCTCCTGCGATGCATCTATATGTGTTTAATTATGGCTTACTTTACTTGGTAAAATTGCACTGTTTTCTGAGAGCATGGCACACTAGTGAGCAATAAGTACGTATTGGTCGATAATAATATTGCTAAAAATATCCTACGCCACTCTGGGTTTGTGACCCCATGTTTTGCCGAGCATTGTACTGCTTTTTTATTCTTTCCTCCAGACTTCATTTAGATTGAATAGTTATTAACTTTGACTTTGGTAAATGGCCCTTCAATGTTTAAGAAAATAGCAATAATTTTTGTGGTATTTTGACTGTTTCACGCCACTACAAATTTTATCCAAAGAGGTACAATACCCAGAAAACAATTTGCGAAAGCGCAATTTCTTGCGAAATATCCGCAGAGTCATTTCCTGTGAAACTTTTCGCAGGATATGTCGCAAGACATGTCTTGGAAAACATATCGCAGGAAACTACTTTAGAAAAATTACCTACGAAATGTAGCATAGCGATATAGCTTGCGAAATGTTACGCAGGATATTTCGCAAGCTGTGGCCTGCGAGAGCATTCGCAGGAAACTACTTTTGGTCTACTTTTTGCAAAATGTAACATATATGTCTGAATATATGTCCTGCGAAAGCTTTTAAAAATTATATGTATAAATATAATGCATGTTTATTGGATTTGTTTTTAGTATTAGTCGAGCTGCCAAGCATTGAACGGGTCGTCGCGATTGAACAAAAATATCAATATTGAATTTCAAATTGACCTGGGACTGAAGTCAAGTTGGGGACCTAATCGAATTTGGCCCGGGACTAAACTCATTTCTGGAACTAAACTTGGTTCTGTGTCTAAACTTGGTTTCGGGACTAAATTCGGGTACGGAACTAAAATCAGTCCCAGAACTAAATTTGGTCCTGTGACTAAAATCAGTCCAGGAACTAAACTTGGTTCCGGTACTAAACTTGGCTAGAAACTAAACTTGGTCAAGGGACTTAACTAGGTCACGGAACTAAATTCGGTGCCGGGACTAAGCTTTGTCCCGGGACCAAAATCAGCCCGGACTAAAATAAGTCTCGGATTTAAACTTGGTGCTGGAACTAAACTTGGTCCCGGAACAAAAATCAGTCCGAAACTAAAATCAGTCTCAAAACTGTAATCAGTCACGGGACGAAAATTGGCTCGGGACAAAAATTAGCCCGGACTAAAATTAGTCCTAGGATTTAATTCGATCTCAGGACTAAAATCAGTCCGGCCGCAGGACTAAACTCGTTCTCCGGACTAAACTTGGTACCGTTACCTATTTAACCAATCGATTCCGGACGTAAACCCCGTAGAACATTACGCAGAGCACTTCACAGAGCATTGCACGAAGCACTTCGCGGAGCATTGCGCAGTTCAATTTGACAGAGTTTTCGCAGAGCATTGCAGGGATCATTTTGCAGAGCACTTCGCAGAACATTTCGCGGAGCATTGCGCAGATCATTTCGCAGTGCATTTCGCAAAAAAATTCGCAGAGTATTTCGCAGAACGTTTCGCAGAGCATTGCGCGGAACATTTCGCAGAGTATTTCGCAGAGCATTTCGCGAGTATGTCTTAATTGCTTTGAAATGGTAAACATATGTCTTACGCAACTTTCCGGCGACACAGCATTTCCGTGGAAAAGAGATGCGAAAGCTAATGCGAAATATATCGAAACTGCGAAAGTTCTTTCGCGTGATATGTCGCAGAACATAGCCTGCGAAAGAGTAATTGTTTACTCTGTGATTTAGAGTGACTTTAAGTCCATTTTGACCAACCTGTCTGTCTTACTTATATCAAGTATGTATAGTTGTCTCTAGATTCAAGGAACATATCTAGGTCTGCTGACTAAAGTTCTAGTGACTGCTTCAATATTGGTTATTTCCCTCCGTTTACCCTCCCAGCGGTTATCAATTAACGGTTTTTGCGTCTGACTGGATAATGTTTACATTAATTTTCCATTGTTTTTAGAAAACTAGGATAAGTTTTGAACAGAACTAAGTCTAGCATCGGTTTCTTATAGTCTCTGAGAGAGTCCCTATAGCAATCGCCTGGTTTGCTTCCTGAGTTTTGGAAGCTCGCGCTTCCAGAGGGCACGTTTTTTAATAACTTTATCCGATCGGATATGATAACTTTAAGGCCAATGACAGGTATACTGTCCTACTAGAATCAGTCTGTTTCTGAACTTTGCCAATATTTTCCTAAAAATAGTGACAAACTAATTCTAGTTTTTTTTTTTGCTTCTCTTGGATGTGGCTGGATTTCTCAATGTTAAAGTTCAGTTGTAGAGTATTAAGCTGTGGTCCGAGAAGGGCTAAAAGCATTGTATTCGATGGGAACTCTTAAAATCTACGGATATTTAGGCCGAAACCATGCAGTCCTTCCTTCTTGATGACCATTCAATCATCATTCAGTTGGATTGCAAGGACATTTTTTCTATGAAGTTTGTGCTTGCTATATCCTTCATATATCAGAGAGAATTTTACTAAAATCTATAAGCTACGGTCATGAAAATACTATATTTCGACTATATTATATAAAACGTTTTACATGTCAAATTTTAGGCCATGAAATCTAACCAACTTACAGCAAACACCATTTAACCCATGTATAAATACATTTTCATTTGTATATATTGATAATTATGTTATCTCTGTATGAGTGCACTATACAGTATAGTAGCTATCAGCTATATATGTGCATATGGCGTGGATATCTCTAATCTAGAATGTGATAATAGACATTTTCATTGTCTAGTCTAAAGTGTTATTGCTACAGTATGCATAAACCATATAAACCGAATATCGTCCGTATGTCGTTTGCATATATATGTTGTGGTTACATCAGTTTTGTGGCAAAATTAATTAAAATACCAATTAACCGACAAACATTATGTGTAGGCAAGGACCAAATTGAAAATTCACAATAAAATTGTGCGCGAGAGTCTATAGGTTAATTCGTCATATACACAATATATTGGTACTTTAATGTGGAGCTATCTACTAAAATTATGTATAACTGGACAGTTTAGTTCACGTTCTTCTCTCAATCACGTCAAAAGTTTCAAATCCATATAGCTGGTCATTTAATTACCAGTTACACAAGGCAATTCGTCGAACAGTGGCTTAGCGATACAGCCAAATTATTTATTTTGTTAAAATAAAGAACTGACGACACACCATTTGCACACAAACAAGAACTGTATATGAATTTTGATACAGCTGACCAACACATTTTGTCCCACTGTATACGTCATCGTGCAATAGTTTTGGACTTGCGGTAACTTATAAATTGAATCAATCACAGTTCGTTATGAACACAATAGACAGAAATAATTTTTGGTATTAGCTGGTATCGTATTATAGTGTACATAGTTAAACATCATAATTCATAATATATTATAATACTAAATAGCAAACACATAGCATTTGTTCTACCTATTGTCAGTCGATTTAGTATATATATGTTTATAGATAATATGTGCAGCATTTATGGCATAATGTTAGCTTAACCAAGCCTGAAGCTTGTTGGTTTATACATATATATACATATACAATATACATGTACTTAGGTACATATTTCAAGAGCTGTGAATATATACTAAATCCTGTATATGTATAACTATATATCTGAATATACATAAAGGCACAATTCTTCATCATCTAAAGACAATATAATTCCCATTAGACATTATCAATCTCGCATCTCGCTCCATCTCCTTCGGTTTTTCATTTCGGAACATAGATACACCTATTATCTATATCTGTATGTTTAGGCTATACATACGATGTACATATACTTAACTCGATGGTTTCGATACATAACATTAAAATAAATTTTTCGACATAGATACCCGTAGAGTCGAGAGAATATACCTATTTACTATGTTCCCCATAATTGAAAATGATTGATTCAGCAAATTTTGGAAAATGCTTTGTGATATTAAAGGTAAAATCTATATATTCGTCTATGCTATATATTATGCGATATTTTACTTAAATACAAATTTTTGCCACATTTTGGCTATACATTCAACTTGTATACAACTCATTCCAACAACAAAAAATTCAAAGTGCGTGCCATTACGGATTTTCCTATACACTTTTTGGTATTGTATTGATTTTCCTTTTGCGTAGAGAAATTATTATTTCTTTTTTATGTGTGTAAGTGTAGCAAAAAAAAATTGTTATGGTGTACAACAAGTAGGACGTAAAAAAGTATTTATTCTCGGTAAAATGTTCATTTTTGGTTGTTGGAAATTTGAATAATTTTCGAAACAGCTGATCAGATATGCTGGGATGTATATCTATATAATATATAATACTTATAACAAATAATATAAAGGATCAAAAACTTTTCATGAATCTATAAATAATGTTTTGATTTGAATTTTTTCACGGCTGACAAACTTTATCAATTGCGAATGGTGCACGGTCTTTAAATGATATGACTTTTATTGCTACGTTGCTGATTTGTATAATTTTGCGAATTTATTATATTTTATTTATAAAAGATTCAGTCGAATCAATTGTCTCACATTGCCAAAACGGTAGAAAACGTCTACCGATTTGAAATCGTCAGATGTATTGGCTATATCACTTGTTGATCGCTATGAGTTTAATCGCGTTTTTTGTCTAATTTATGTTATTTACAAGTTCAAGAACCTGTAGTAACTTTTGTTCTAAATTAATAGCTAACTGACTATCATCAATTGTAGCCCAACTTTGGAAAAAAATTAAATTATGAAAAAAAATGTTAATAAATGATCGTAAGAAATAGCCAGTAGGATGTTGATGCCCGTTGTACTTAAACTTCGGGGGATTGACGTTACATTGTGGTTTAGGCATACTTTTTCTTATGCAAAGTAATGCATCGATTTATGTGTTTTTTTTTTATATATATATAAAAATATGATTTTCATCGATATTCTACAGAAGCTAATTATTTTTTTGTTATTTTAAGAAATATTAGTTTAAACTGTGGTATTATTCTGACTTTAAATTTTTTTTCACTGCCAACAAGAATCTTCATATAGCTCTCCTACATTTTTCGTGTTTTGGTTTTAAAATTGAGAGTTTTCATGAAAACCATACGCGAATGAAAAACGAAGATTTGTAACGAGCGATTCGAGATCGTAGCACAACTAAGCTCCTAACTCGTTAGGAACGGCCAAACAAACAAACAGTATATGTATAAACAACATGAGGTGGCCGTGGCAGGAAAATAGGGCCGTCGTAAAGGGATCTCCTGGTATAAAAGAGGGCCGTCGTAAAGGGATCTCCTGGTATAAAAGAGGCCCTTGTCATGAAAAACGTGCCTGGAGGCCCTCGGCACAAAAAGGCCCGCCGGCATGTAAATCTAGTTGCCTACAAGTAAAGTAGGAATTTTCTAGTCATGAATTGGCTCTCAAGTCAAATGGGCAGCAAAAGTGAAGACCTTAAAAAGAAACTATAAAGCAGGTGAAAAATTGCGAGGAGTCCCCAAAAATCGAAAGGATCCCTAAATCCTATTTAGCCTGGGGCCCCCAATGACCTAAATTCGGCCCTGGTCGGGATGTTCTTGTGACAAACTGTGAAAGAAATGTATTCTATGAAACAAAATTTTGGAGATTTAGACGAAACATCTTGCATGACAGTTCAACGGCCACGATTGTTTTAACGAATAAACGTGCAAAGCAAGTGAGCCGTGTAACAAATTGCGAATTTTACTATACCGGCTTTTTCATAAGTGCCTTTGGAAATTAAATTTTACGAGAGGTAATTTTTCCTCGAAAAATGTTTTCAAAATAGGTCTTCTATAATGACAGTGCTTATATATAAAGTAGCAACGAGCAGGCTGCAATTTAGGAGAGCGGCCAGGCGCTCTTTTAAAAATCGTTAAGTATAACCTCTCGAGACATATTTGTTCAACGACTTTTGGCGCGGAAGTACCCTACTACAGTAAAATATATAGTTGGGTTCCTCTTTCAGAAGGGTTGTATCCAACTTTTTAAGAAAATTAAAAGAAAATGTATGTAGAATTTAAACTTTTCCCAGTTGATGATGAGGCTTACTCCAATCGAATGATGAGGAAAAAGCCAAATAAATTATTATTTTACTTTTGTTTAACGCAGTGTGGATTCTACAAAAACCATTAATTTACGCTTACACAGTTTCCCACCTCTGATGGATAAATAAAGCATAAGCACAGAGAATCTGAGTCAATCAACTACTGGATTTTAACTCAATTAATCCGTGGTAATAGTAAATTTTACCTACATGTTGGTAATGGTTAAGTACAATTTACTTATGCGTGATTTCAGTGCTTAATTAATTTAATGCTTTTTCAGCCACAAGAAGTAAAATGTACAAATTCATTATTTTAGTAAATTATGCTATGTGATTGTCATAGTTACTCACCGACACGGTAACGTCACAAATTTAAGGCTTTTTTCCACCAGCAGAAGTAAATTTTACCAATTCGAGATTTTACTATAATGATAATGGTTAGGTTAACAAATTTATAAATTATTTTCATCCACCAGAAGTAAAGTTTACCAATTTGTGATTTTAGTATGTTACGTGACGGTAATGGTTACCGCCACAAATTTAATGTTTATTTTCAACCACCAGAAGTAAAATTTACTAATTCGTAATTTTACTTCGTGACAATAATGGTTACTTACTGACGATAATGGTTACCGACATAAATAGTTTATTTTTAACCACCAGAAGTAAAATTTACCAATTCGTGATTTTACTACGTGACGGTAATGGTTGCTAACGGACGGTAAAGGTTACCTTCACCATTTTTTTTTCATCCACCAGAAGTAAGGAACAGCTATTCCCACAGATATCAGTCACGTTCTTTCACTAGGACCAAACTATAATCTTATAAAGAAGTACAACATTCCGTATGAAGACATTATTATAGATGTTGAATACGGAGTAAACAGCATTGAAGACCAGACGCAAAGATCAATTGTCCGCAATGAAGTCTGTAATATAATGACCAACTATAAACAGAGGCCGGTCAAAATAGATACAGAACAAAAACTATTGTCCAAAAAACTACGCGATTGCAAGTCGTTCCTCAATGAACACGACGTGACCCGTGCCGATAAAGGCAACGTAACAGTAATAATGAGCAAAGAGGAATACTATAGGAAAATGCTACATCTCCTGAACGACACATCTACTTATAAACCTATATCCAAAGATATGACTCAAATAATGCAAAACAGATGTAACGCTCTCATAATGCAATGGCAGAAGAACAAATTTATAGACGATATAACTGGAAAATTTTTAAGAACATATAATGGAACGATTCCCAAAATATATGGCCTTCCAAAGATCCACAAACCGTCGTGTCCACTTCGCCCAATAGTGTCGTATATCGGATCACCATTATACAACCTTTCAAAATACAACTGCAATATTATTAATAACATCATCGGAAAAACCAATAGAACCGTAAAAAACTCGTACGATTTCAAAGAACAAATCGAGAATATAATACTACCGCCAGGATACAGCCTTATATCCTTAGATGTGATATCACTTTTTACAAACACACCATCGGACCTTGTAATCAAACAAATCGTGAAGAAGTGGGATAGCCTAAAACTTCATACATCTATACCTCAACACGAATTCATAAAAGGAATCGAACTCATTCTTGGATCATGTTATTTTTCCTACAGCGACAGACATTATCAACAAATACACGGATCACCTATGGGTTCACCGGTTTCCGGCACTCTATCAGAGCTTGTACTAGAAGAACTAGAGGAGTCCGCCTTAAGCGAACTGAGTTTTCAACCACTTTTTTACTACCGCTATGTTGACGACTGTATTGCCGCAGTACCAACAAACAAGATAGATGAAATGCTAACAACTTTTAATTCATTCGACCCACGTCTACAGTTCACTGTCGAAGTAGAAAAAGATATGGAAATCGCTTTCCTCGACGTTAAACTTTCACACAACACAAAGAAAAACAAAATTATAACTAACTGGTACCAAAAGGAGACATGGTCAGGTAGATACATGAATTTCTCCTCAAATTTGCCAGCGTCATATAAACGAAACACGATAAGCATTTTAACAGAAAAAATCTACAAACTTTCACACAAACGATTTTTAAAAAACAACTTTAAACTACTCAGGAAGACCCTACTAGTAAATGGATATCCGGTAAATTTCATCAACAAAGAAATAATGGCAACAATAACAAAACTAAAAACATCACATACCACACAAAAAGTCAACGAGAACACATTCAACCGAACCATTAGCGTCCCATATGTAACTGGTCTTTTCCATCGCATACGTCACACATTAGGAAAATCTAATATCCGAGTTGTAGGAAAACCAGATAATATGTTGAAAAATCAGATATTTTCAAAGCTTAAAAACCGTACACCTAAAGAAAACTCATCGTCAGTTTGCTATAAAGTAGAGTGTAAAGATTGCACCGGCACATACATAGGTGAAACAAGACAATATTTACATAAACGGATAAAGCAACATCAATACCATTCCAACAAGAAAAATACCGCACACAGCGGACTCACACAACACGCCGTTCAAACTGGTCACAACATCGACTGGACAAATTACTCTATAATAGCAAAAGAATCTAACACATTTAAACGAAAACTAAAAGAAGCTATTCTGATTAAAAAGAATGCAGATAATTTTAATATACAAACAGATTCATACTATATAGACAACGCGTACAACAGTTTTATATACTGATCAAATATTCATCAACAATTTTCACCCCGTCGATACAGGCCATAAAATATGTCACACTCTACACTATAATAATCATTACAATATGTACATATACAAGATCACCACTATTCAAAACAGTCATTGCACAAAACTATTTTAGTATGCGAAGAACAATATAATGTAATGAAATACCTAAAAGCTTTATACATTTTACTGTGATCAAAACTAAAATTAACAATGTGATATTTATTATATTAGGCTAAATTAATTTATTATTCGTGTGCGTCCAACTTTTTGTATTTTATATGACGGTAATAATTTCTATTTTTTAAATTCTAAAGTGTGTCATGAAAATAGCAGTTACTTAAAGAAAATAATATTTTACCCACAGAACCTAACGGCAATATTTTTATAATTGGAAAAAAAAAGCACCAAAACATGACTAAATATACAGCGTATATGTTAATAATAAGGTAGAGTGTCTCGTAAATAATAATCTATGTTCAGTTCACATATTTTCTAAAAATGTATTTTATACTTTTTTGCTGTAGTCTCGAAAATGATGGTCATTACCATCGAAACTGGTCGACATATTAAATATTAAATATATGTTAAAAAGAACTTCGACTTTTATTAACTCCACATAATAAAAGACATCGTCGCTTCAAGAAACCTGGATCAAATAAAATCAATCAAAGAACTATCATAAATCAATCCAGTCAATCATCTATAATATATTTTTCTTATGTTCTCTGCTCTTACGAATGTGTTAGACGCAAGACGCAGTTCGCAGAATAATTGGCTCATGTGAAAACGCTCTTACTATTACTCCAGTTGTGTCATATTACCTGCGTTTTTAAAAAGTACTTCTCATAGCTAAAAAGAATGTTTTCTGTGTCTTCTGGTCATAAATTTAGAAATTATTGTTTCTTGTTTAGTTGTTGGGAAATAATTGAAAGTATGGTTTTCCGTTGCCCAATTTATTTCTTAATTTCAAGCGAAACTATTCGAACTTTGAAGATACTTTAAATTTTAAAATTAATTTCAACTAGTTTTCTTTTTTTTTACATTTTCACACTAAATGTTAGATATTTGCGATAACTGTTTCGAGGTTTAAAACGACCCACAGTTATATGCATTTATCATCTGATTCTGGGATCGTAGCAGAAAGTTTAAAAAAGAATATTTCTCTATACGAATACTTTTTTCTCATATACTTTTCTACTGGGACCCCAAATTTATATTATGTGTTTTCCGCATCTTCTGGGGTAAATAAAGTTTGTTCCTAAGGCTATATATATACATTTCTCTTTCTATGACTCTGTATCTGAAACAAGTAAGATATTGTAAAAATAATTGAACCTCAACTTAAATTCAGTCTAACGAACATTATTTGAACGTATCCATAATGGTTGATATTAATTTTGCTTTTTCGACTTTTGAATATATGAAGACTCTAAGTGCACACATCTTGTAAACACAAAATGTGTTTACTCTGAGTACACTCAAAGCCTCATGTGATTTAGTTGGGTTAAATATTGATTTTTTGAATGTATGGAGCAAATACAGAGTTTTGTACAGAAAACCAGCAGAAAACGAAACTTATCAACTATAAAAATATAAAGGACACCCTAATCTATATACTTTCATTCGATTCCAATGTAAACTTTCTATTCTGTATGAATTGAAGCTTTAAAAGAAAATTACTTAGAAAATTATTTTGCATACAATTGCCGTAAAAAGATCTTTAGATTATATTACATAGATATATGTATAGATCTGTGTTCATTCATATAAAATTGAGTGCTATGTCTACAATGCGGTAAAAGCACAGTATACACAGTAGGTACATTTGTTATGCTTGAATTATATGAAAACAAAATGAAATTTTAAATCCCTATTCTTAAGAATTACTTGTATTGATTTTAAATGTTCTAAAAAGATTGATCTGTTTTGATTATACGGTTTCCAACTTGCAAAAATTCGGAAATAAGGAAACGGTTGGGAAAGTCCTCTTAACGCGGTATCAATTAAATTTAAATCCAAAAGAATTGTTTAAATCATTAGTCTACTGCTATTAAAAACGGTACGTTATTGCTTAGCTTATATGGCATAGCGAACCTAAAATGGTGCAAGTTTTCTTAAAATTTCTTGGTTAATCTTTTCAGGAAAAGTTTTGATTTAAAAAACTGACAGCTTTAAAGGTCGCAAAATATACGGGTTCGATATGAAAAAATAAATAAATTCGCCGATTCATGAGACAATTTGGATCAAGAGATTGGATTGAGAAGTTTTTATAGTCGTCTACGACTTAGCTTAGTCTACTAAGCTCTATAAATATTTATTTTTTTAAACAAACAGCTTCCGAACCGGAGCAGCAAAACAATGATCGAGTGTTTCGACCTGCCGAACATGACCATCGAAACCGATACTGAGGGCGAGTGGACCGATGAGGACGAAATCGATACGACGTTAGTCGAAGTCGAGTCCAAACGATCGAGCCCTGGCTCTAAAAGTTAGGCAGATCAACGTGCAACATATACTCTAAGCCATTCAGGAACTCCAGATGGATGAATTGGGACAAATATAGAGAAAATCTCGTCATCAATCCGGCATCATGCGGAACCATTGACATGGTTGAGATACTCGAGGCTAAAATAGAAAATCTGAAAACTGTATAATCAAAGCATATCATACATCGTGCCCATTATCAAGAAGAGGCAACAACCTCTATGGTGGAGTCAGGAACTTAAAGGAACAGGTCGAGACATTTATTTGCAGTTTTGAAACGAGCAGGAAAAACGAAAAATTGGGTATATATAAAGCTAATCTCAAAGCCTTCAGGAAGGAACAACGGAGAGCCACTAGATCATCTATGAAAAAATACTGGGACAGTATTGAAAGTACCAAGGAGACAGCAAGACTTAGACGTAGAATGGTAATGTTACGTAATATAACGTAATATTACGCAATATTATCCGATATTATTAGTGACCTAAACAAAAGATAAATTAGCAATTTTAACGATTTTCAACCTATAAAAGCTGATATTAACCTTTCAAAGCCAACGTAGACATCTAGACGATAAAAATTATTTAAAAAAAATGGTAAAATTACCATCGGTAATTTATTTGTAGGTAATATTACGTAAAATTACCGGTAATATTACCTTAAGAACTATACTTAGACGTATTCTTTTGAAAACTAAATACATGCCCTCACAAATTCAAAGGGTAGACGGTAGTTGGACAGAAGATAGTGGAGAAACTCTGTCACTTCTAAAGGAAACGCACTTTTCTGGTACAACCGAGGCAGTCAGGAATACTAAAAATCATAAACTTATCGAAATTCGCGGGAGATATAGATACGGAAGATAGCGTTAAAACGGCGGCATCAACTTTCGGACCCTTTAAATCCCTGGTGTTAGACGGAATCATCACTGCCTTACTTAAAAAAGCAAATGGAGGTATTCTGTAAATTTAAGACTCGTACCGCAAGAATGGAGAATGTCTAGAGTTGTTTTCATTCCGAAAGCAGGAAAGGTGCAGCACTTGACGCATAAGGACTTCTGAAATCGTATTTGAAAGGCATATTAAAGAAAATGTCAATTGTACACTAGTTGCAACAACTTAACATACACACACAAAAGTAAAGCTTACGGACTTCGCTCTCCACTCAGTGCTAGGAATCATAGAAAAATCTCTCGAGTCAAGAGAACAACTCTTGCAACATTCTTTGACATTGAGGAGCATTTAACAATGTGACAACCAGAGCTAATACTGATGTGCTTGGCAAGCATAACGCAAGGAGCGAGGTCACATGATGGATATATACGCTGCTTCAGAATAGAAGAATAAAAGCGGAATAGGGAGACAGTAACTGGGACACACCACAGGGCGGAGTACTTTCACCAACACTGTGGCATCTGGTTGCTAATAAAATTTTTATAATTCTGCTGAACACAGGTGTAAGAGTCGTCGCCTATGCAGATGACTCGCATCAGGTTTTTACCTAAACAACCTGAGCGATACCACTACAACAGCAAAGTTGTCAACGATTGGGCACTGTCTAAGGGACCTAAAATGAACCCGTCAAAAACAGAGACAGTACTGTTACCTAAAAGATGTAAGGTACCACCTTTCAGACCTCCTAAGTTGGGCAATGTAGAGCTACAACTGACTAGAAAGGCAAAATATATTCGTCTAATATTGAACAGTAAACTGCTCTGGAATGAAAACTTAGCAGAAAGGTCGCTGAAAGTAAACTGCGCTTTCTAGTGGGGTTGAACGTATTGCAATAGTTAGGCCTATACTTACATATGAGAAGCGTACCTTAAGGGATAAAGCTGAAATAGTGCAAAGAATCGCAAGTGGAGCTCTTAAGAGTGCCACAACAAAGACACTGTTAAATCTACCGCACTTAGACCTCTACTGCAAAAGCTTAGAATATAAAAGTGACATGCGGCTGGCAAGTAGAGGGTTTATGTCCAAAGCATTTGGACACAGCAAAACTAATTTATAGAGAGAACAAAAATATGGATCACATCATCTCAACCAGAAGTTTCGACAATTTAAAGTAGTGATTCCGGAAAGGACTTTCTTGAGCGAGGGAGAAGTACCATCAGAAACTTTTCATTTTATACCGACGGTTGCAAAATAGGAGGTAACAAAGAAACAGGGGCAGGGATTGCATGTTTGAAACAAATTTTTTTTAACACATGTTTTAAAGATGTTTAAAACACTTGTCATTGTTTAAAGCAATTTGTTTTAAAAACTTTAAAATTATGTTTAAAACCTTCTGTTTAAAACGTTTTAAACACGAAAATTCTTTAAAAAAAAAACAATAAAAAACACAAAAAATAACATAAATTTTAGTCGACTAATCCATCGAAATTGAAAATTAAATACTTTGCCTCTCGAACATCTATAGCGTGTTTTCAGGAAAACACATATACGGGATTAGAGGGAACGATTTAAAAAATAGCCGTTAAGAAACGCATATAGATAGCACGAATAG
>JANTEX010243922.1:0-10892 GCA_024741295.1 Macrocera vittata | reverse complement strand
TTTTACTAATTATTGGGATTTATTATTTAAAAAAAAAATCATAAAATTTAATTAATACAACTATTTGAAAACTATTTATTACAAATTTCAATTTCAACATGGAAAACATATCAACTGATATTATCATTTTAATTAGACAACATTCATAAATTGCAAAATTTTAATCGACAAATTATCACATATTCCTCTTTCAATTCCCTATATATACCAGCACACAATCGCAGTTTTTACACCGATGAGTGACGATTTTTACTCAATTTTAAAATACAGATAAAATTTAAAACATTTATGTGTATTTACTTTTTGTACTTACAGTACACTCAGCGACAATATCGGTTAAACTATATCAGTAAACTGCATTTAAATGTTAGTCTCAATTACACTTTAGTAATAGTTGGTTAGTGTAACGTGCCGGTATCTGAGTCGCGCATTTTCAAATGCATTACATTTTTATGACATATAAAAATGACACAGAGCAAATAAATTGTGTAAAGAAGAGTGTATATATATAATAAGTAGTTATACATTATTTTGATATAAATAATATTCTTTTATTTCAAACAAATACAACGATTCATCCACAATATATTTTCTTGTTGTTGCTATAATAATGTGTTCAATGTCTATATTACAATAAAAACCTACTCAGCTCAACAACGAAAAATTATATACTTTCAACTATACAAGTGTGAGCATCATCGGCATCGTATATATGGAAAATTCAGTTAAAATTAATAAAAAAAAAATATGTGGTATATATAAATTTATATATACATATATTGTGTTTATAGATGCTATTGTTTTTTAAACGAATTAATTTAAAAAAGTTAAAAAGGGAATTTAAAATCTGCCTTATTTATGTATATTACGTAACTCAACTATAAAAAAATGGAAAAACGAATTATTACTGTGTAATAATACACAATTATACGTGTAAGAGTGTTGATAGATGCAATAATTGTGTATATATTAAGTGTACTGTAACTGTTATCGTCAAACAATTTTATCATAGAAGGTCGACCTCAGTTTCTGATAAAATACTTAATGAGTAAAAGTAAAACCATTCTCATACCACACAGAGAGAAAGAGAGATAGACAGACATAAGTACAAAATGCGTTAAAAATTTGATTACTTAAAAATCCAAAATGTTCAGCTCAGTTAAAAAACAGTAGTTTAAGAAGATAAAGAGAAATTTAACTAAACAACTAATTAAAAAATAAATAAAAAAAAAACGGTGATACGAGTAATATTCGAAACAGTTCTATTAAACTTGTTGATTTCGTTAATTAATTTATTATTAGCAATATATATGCGAGATATATATTAATAAACGATTATTTTTTATAAGTGTCTCTACATAACGTGACCGACGCGTGTGTTTTTTATATTATAATACGTGTGATATTTATGTACCAAAAAAAGAATTTGTTGGCTTCGTGTCTGCATAAGAGAGTCTATAATTAACTTCAAGTTGCATTCATAATACAATTTCTATTAAAATGCAAATGTACATATATACATTAAGTAACAAACTGATTGAAAGTATATATATTTAAATATATATATATGCATATAAATAAAATTATTTTAGTGCGTTAAAATTATCATTTCTGTTGTATAATCGCGCGCGGTTTGTACTTGCAATTTGAATTAAAAAAAATGACATAATAAAGTGAAAAAAAATATATCAAATCAATCGACACAAAAACAACAATTTTTTTTTTCTAAATTGCAGTGGCGTTGAAAATGAAAATGAAATCTATTCATGTGCACAGTTGGAGGCACAAAAATCATCTGAGAAAGAAGAAGATATAAAAGTTGATACTAGTTTCAATTGTGCTAAATCTCATTGTGTTGTTGACGTTAAAGAGCTTCCATCGATAGCAATTACCTATCCGTCAACGCAAAAATTGGTTACCGCCGAACCATCATATCCGGTCACTGTTAAACCAAAAGATAATCGACCGAGATCGGTGACGGCTTCCGTTTTTTCGCCAGTGTCCGATATATTGTTGCCATCGACACGGCCACAGTCGGTAACCAGTTCTTTGTTTACGTCCGGTGTTGCACCGAAAGTTACCGCACCGCGACCACAGTCTACCACATCGAAATTGTTTACTCCTCGTACAGGAGAAATGAACAAAAATCTATTAAAGTTCTTGGAAGAAGGAACCGTTGAGCATACAAGTAAGTACACGCTTTTCTTTTACATAAACAAACAAAAAAATAATTGATTCTTCAAAAGTGTTTTCAATTTTCTCGTATGAATAAAAAGGGAATCAAAGAAAATTCGTTAACGTACTGTTATGTAATTATAATATGGTCATATGTTGGCATGTACAACGCCTCTACCATAATCATTTGCGAATAAAAAAAAATGCAAAAAAAGGTGTGTGCATCACAAATACATTCGGTGTATGTAACAACTACTACATGTGCATTTATTTTAATCTGCAATTTTTTTATATGCAGTATTCAGTCAGTTGAGCTTGAGAAAATTTACTTATTAACTTATAAAATCTATTCAAAATTTCTATGTAAACATGCGCGCATTACCATTATAAAATTCGATGTAGTAGGTATATATAATACCATTGCCATCAATTTGGCTTACCGACAACATTATAGGTATATATAACGTTCATGATACACACATGACATATACGTTGTTCAGATTTAGGATGGATAGTAAATGGTAATTTATCTGCAAGTGTTTATAGTTGCTATAGGACCTTCACAGTACTGTATTTAAGAATTGATTATAGATAGTTCATCTATTTAATTGGACTGCGGTATATTTTTTTCTTATGCGCCTCAAGTGTAATATGGATATAGTATATAATATTTATGTTGTTTTATAGATAGTTGATATATAACACACATTTATTACCTGTGTGCTCTATTTTGTATATCCGTCCTATATATACACAGATTTTTGTAATATGCAGCAAAATCTTGCAAACGCCACACATAAGATTCAAAATCCTCGTGGAGCCCAACATTTGTCCGTGGGCCGCCAAGATCCTAGTTACAACATTGCCAAAAAACAGCACTGAATGAAATAAGTTTTTAATTCATTGTAAAATAAGAAAGTATGGCATTTATTCCAATTTTTCTATTTTTTTTTTCAAACATTTAGAAACATTTTAATCCAACAAACAACAATTCGATTAAAAATATTTTAAATTTGAAAAAAAAAAAACGTTCCGTCCTATTTTGACAATATACTATTTCACCGATTAAATAGATTTATGTCAGTAAATATTTATATTAATTTATTTGTTGTTCTATCTCGCTGTTGCCATTATGCGATGTACCTAACGGTTAGACACAAAATTACCGCCATTGGCCGATCTCGGTCATTTGTTTTCTCTCTTTAGTCTCTTATAAAATATATAAATTAGAATAATACTGTTAACTATTACTAATATTATTGTTATTAGTATATATAGATTCTCCGCAAAACAGCCACAAAAGGTACTTTGTACTTCTCTATGTAGTTACAAAAAAAAATCTGTTAAGTTAATAACTTTTATATAACAATACTCGTACTGTAAGTATAAAAATCTTATACATGACGCTTTTCACAACTTTTGATTCTTTTCAAATTAAAATAACATTTAAACAAAAGGTGTAATAAATATAATTAATATTTACAATATGCGCATACATGCAACATTATATATTTATATATCACATATGATAACATGATGTTATTAAGTTTTCCTTGATTGGTTTCTTAGTTTATTGTTTTTCAATACAAATAACAATTAATAATTGCACACAGTTGAAAAATATTTTGCTAGGTAAAGTTTATTATAATTAGTAATCAACTGTTAAATTTTTTATGTGTGATAAGTTCTTGGACATAAGGAAAACTTTAAAAGAGATTGAGCACACTGTTATTCTATTTTACAAGCATTCTTGACAAAGGCAACTTAAATATATTTTGAAGAAATCTTACATTACACTTTTGAAATCTTTTATAGTAGAAGCAAACTTAAAGTTAAGAAAAAATAATCTTAAAAATGACCTTGTTTTTTATCTCACTTGTTCGAACCTGCCTTAAAATAATTCGTTCTTTCCTAGGAGAAGGCCTACGAACGCCTGTATTAAACACCTTTTTTGTTTCTAATTACACTAGTTTACAGAGGTTTTGTAAAGCAGATGGCATAGTTTTGTTTTTAATGTAGGTTGACTTCCGAAACACGAAAATCCCAATAAAAAAAATTTGTACGGTAGCGTTTTTGCGGTGTGATCTTTTTCATTTTTCCCTGAAGTAGCTCCACATTTCTCATATCTCAGTTAAAAAAGTCTGAGGTTTCCTTTTTTATAAATTGAAGACATTATTGTCTAAAATTTGGTATACAAGACTACTGGATAAAATGATATAGGGTGTTTTGTAAATAGGTGTTATTTTTTATTTTAAAGTGGCGCCATCTAAACCGGTGGTGATATTAAAAACGGATTGTTGGTGCTGGTTTCCCTCCATGTCACCCAGAAATGTTGTAGAATTTATCTAAATCACCCTGTATACTATACTATAAAAACGCATAAATTGAGAAATAGTTGATATTTGGTGTTTTCACACAATTCCTCATAACTTTTGTATTTATCCTTGGATTTTCATTATTAGTAGCTTGTTTTCTTTCTAAAAGTGTCCACTTCACGGTGAAAATCAATCTGGGTATATTATTATTATTTCCATTTTTTCGGCCTAAATTGATACTTTTTTTTCACTTACTTCCATTGACAGCTTCTTAATTTCTCCACTGATTGGAAAACATTGCTGGCCATTCGATTAGCTTTAATTTAATGCCCCATTGAGCGTGATTGGACATATAAAACTCGAGATATAACTGTAAAGCTACTGAAAAAAAAAAAAAAAAAAAAATGTATACCGCAAAAACGCTACCATTAATTTTTTTTTGTGATTTTCGTGTTTTGGAAGTCAACCTACATTAAAAAAAAAAAAATCTATACCGTTTGATTTACAAAAAAAAAGTTTGATTTTGTAAACTATAGTGTTATCGGTTCCTATTCTAATTGGATACACTACAGTACAGTTTACCGAAAAATGACGGAGGAGGAGCCCTGTCCCTAACTACTTCCCCATACCTCATTTTCGAGAGAAATCCCCATGTGGCCACCAGAAGCGATCAATTTTTTTTTTTTGGATTTTTCAGGGGTGGATCCCGATATTTCAATGTTGTGGAAAACGTTTTATTCGGTAGAGGTCCGTTTTGAAAAGGGAATCCATTTTACTTTTACAAATCTGAACATTAAGGAATGCATTTTCTCTTGTTACAGATATGCAAAAGTTGTATTTTTTAACTTTTTATTTTTTAAATTTGATAGTTTTTCATTATTTTTGTCAATTTAGCATTCGCTAAAAGAGTGCCTGGTGAATACTATGTAGTCTCTTTGGTTTGAATGCAATAGACAACATCTTTGTCAGTGAAAGCTGTACCGTTCTTCACTCTGTAGTGACCAGCGGTACAGTAGGGCGAAACAAAAAGGTGAATTTCTTTTATTCTTTGTTTTTTATAAGCGAAAATAAAAAATAAAAAGAAATTGACAAAATAAATATTTTATTTGTCTATTTTTTACATCACTTAGTGGAAATTCTTCCAACCACAGTAAGGTGGGTGTAACATGGAAGGAATAGGGTTGTTTCTTTAACGTGAATTCTTGTCTATAATTCTCTTTTGGAATTAGGAATGCTTTTTCAACGTGACTGACATGACTTTCATCAAACGATGTCAATTTACAAAACCATTTCTTAAAACATTTTTTAGAAAACAGTATATGTACAGTACGAATAATATTTTCGACTTTTTTTAGGTCCTCTGTCATTGTTTGCTAAAATGTAGTTACGATATTCTAATTTTCATATAAGTTGCCCAGACCAGAAAACTGCGCTTCACTAAATTTGACCACAATAGGACAGTAAAATTAGGGAGACTCACAAACATTTATAAAAAAAAACGAACTGATATCATCGACAGTAGTTTGACAGACAAAAAAACGTGCACTACAAAACTTTATTCTGATTGGATAAAAGTAAGGATGGCTCTCGTACACTTTTATTAAAAAATTCATTTTTTGTAGTTCTATGCTAATATTCTAATATTTTTCGATTTTACCTAAAAATCAAGTTTTGCCCTTTTTCAAACTATAAGTAGCTACAAAACACATTTTCCTCATAAAGGCATTATCTGCACATACAAAAATGTTTTAATTCGTTTTATACCGAGTTACCATTAGTGGCTAGAAAACAACTATAGCACTGGAAGTGAAATTGAACAAAAGTGACCACAAAACAACCGATAATCACTAAAATTCTTATCAAAAGTGACTTGAAAACGGTGGTTTGTGCATAAAATGTAATTTTCGCTCATTTAATGATCTTTTTTATTTCAATTTTGCGCTACGTCTTCGTCACTTTATTTTTTTGAATTCTGAAAGAAACTGAGAAATGAATTCGTATTTTTTTTTTGGGTTTTGCCAAGTATTCCGGGAGATATTTTGCTCCTCTAAGACAGTGAAGATCAACGTTTCTAGGAGAATTATCAACATTTTCAAACAAAGGCATATTTAAGACCGAACATCGACAGGAAGATTAGCAATATTTACTTTTTTTCTAGCGAAATTACGGTAAACCAACCGTCCTTCATAGAGGGAACGTTTCCAGAGTGCTTTGCTGCCCACCTCACTCCTTGGCAAGCAAGTCGCCGTCCTCCTATCACTAAAATTGAAGACTTGTTCCATTGTTAAACGGATGAAAATTGCAACAAGGAAGAAAGTTGGTTTCCCGGAATTCTGCTAGAAAAAATCTCGAACTGAAGTTCAGCAAAATTTTTGTATCAAAAAGGGAATTAACGAATAATGTTTTGATATTGAAATTAGTATTTCACATTTATTTATACTATTATCGGTTTATACCGAATATTGAATTCTTATAAAAAATCAACTCCTTGCAATTTTAGATTTTTCATATTTTCTTTCTTGCTGATTCAGATTGGCTGAAGAATTTTGCCTAAAAACAAAAAGACGCCAACGACCAGAATCTAAAAACTAGAAAACTGTCAAAAAACGATTTCAACTTTCAAACTAAATCGAACATGACTTTTTCAAACTTACCTTAATTAGTTTGAAAATGTCTTGTTCGATTTAATTTTATTTGGTCGAACAAGTTTTTGCATCTCTTACTGGGTATGTCGCGCATTAAAAAAAAACTTTTCATACAAAACGCTGTCATTTTGAAAGCGTCGACAGATAACGAAGGCATATAAAGACTACTGAAGACATTAAATGTTTTTTTTTAACAACTCCGAATATCCCAGTCGTATAACAGATGTTACCTCATGCAATTTAAGATTTTTTTTAAGATGCCAAAAATGTATACCAGATTTTATCTCATATGCAATTTAGGATATTTTTTTAAAGGCGCAAAATAGGGATAGAAATTATTGAATTTCGCAGAATCTTCTTTAAAGGTCCACTAGTGTTCAAAATTTGACAATTATTTTTACCGTCTTTGGATCAATTTATCTTTCACCGTAATGAAAATATTAGGGCTCGACTATATTAGTAGAAATTGTTAAGCTTAAAAAGTTGGCAAAGGTGTGGGAAGAAACGAAATTTTTATTGTATTGATTTTTGAACGTGAAAATCGAAAAAAATTAAAGAGCATTTAGCACATCGTCTGAGACATCTTCCAATGCCACAGATAAACGGAAATGCTGTTCGAAAGCTGAGAATCTGGAAACAAAAAAGTCTACATTTTTCTCTCGCCAAATGTCGACTATCGACTTCGACGTCTTTGCTCATTTTTAGTAAACAAAAACATTTGCAATAAATCATGAAACAGCAATGTTTCTATTTCGGGTAACTTTACATGCCAAAATCTCTAAAAACAAGTATAAAAATATGACGATTAATGAGCGATGAGACTATCCTCTTAAGATCTATGAAAAACAAAATTTTAGGTGAATTCAAGGTTTACTTTTTTTACAACTAAATCTTACAGTTTGAAATATTTAAATTTTCGCCGGAAATTCCAAACATATATGAAGTGTGAAATTTTGAGAATCCGAGACAGATAAAAAAATATTTAAGATTTGTTTTTAGTAAATTAATTTATTTTTTAAATTATTTCTATATTTTGGCATTCTGCAAAAAAAAGTCGCTAAATTTCTGCCTCAGGGAAGTTCTGCCATCTGAGATTTTGCGAAATTAGATTTCTTTCAATTAAGATTCTGCAAATTTAAAATTATACGAAATGACATTTTTTCGTTACGGGTTTCTGCGCCAAAAAAAAAACACATTGGAAACACTTTTGAGACTAACAAATAAAACAGATTAGTAGATAATATTTTTGATTTGTTTTTCTATTTCTCTATTTAGTGCTTAAAGAAGAACCCGATGATTTGTCACATTTGGCACCGACAGCTGGCGACGCATGCATACCATTAGATGAATCGGCACCATTATTTGGTGAAATGTTTGACGGTCTTATATTGCCGGATGGATATGGTTCATTGTTGCAGGACGACATAAATTCACTTGATGCACAGACAAATAAAAATAATGTTATCGATCCGTTTCTAAATTATCGTGAAGAGTCTTGTGATACAGTTAGTACGCCGAATCTATTGTCACCATCCGAACGATATACAAAGGTAAAACAGTGTACAAAAATGAGTGTATTATGCAAATGATAGATGCTCAGAGAGTCATGTGTAAGCGAAACGGAATCGTTATCACAATATATTAATGTATAAGAGGCCGCGGCGTTTAAAAAGTCTACGATTACTTTCTTTAATTTCGTACACTATATCGTTGCAAACAGAGATGTGAGGTACTTAAAAAAAGTACTTCAGTACAAAAAGTACTTATGTACATTTCATTGTACTAGTACTTTTTTTAAATGAGTACTGGTACTTGTACTCGTACTTAAAAAAAATCAAGTACTTGTACTAGAGTACATACTTCAAGTACTTTAGTTCATGTTTTAAAGTACTTCTATTGAAGCATAGCACTGGTTTTGGTTGACTACATTTTTTTTTTAAAAATCATTAAGTTGCCCAAAAAAAAATTGAAGTTTTAAGACTTTTTGAGTTCTTTTGTTGTTTTTTTCTGTTGGTTCGCTTCTTCGTCCGTAAAATGTATACTCAGTTCAATTTTCAAAGTATGGATGTACATCAGTACAAGTTTTCAAGGACATGTACTTAAGTACTTGTTTTTAAGTACATTTAATCGAGACATGTGCTCAAGTACATGATAAGTACTCGTACTCGTTGTTCACTCAATTTTTTAAGTATATTTTTTGCATAAGTACTTCTACTCGTAAGATATACTTACAAGTACATTTTCAAATGACTCAGAGCTGTACTTGTGCACAGCTCTAGTTACAAATACATATGTTTAATCTTATTTTGTGCAAAAAGTTATCAGCAAAAAAATTCAAAACAAAAATAAATGATATCGCAAAAACCTAAAAATATAACCATTTTATTTTTTTTTACAAATATAATCAATCATAATAATAATGTACGTATATATAACGTGAATATATACACACTGAGCGAATTATCATTAAATCTAAATGAAAATGTATTTGGAATGGGCTTCAATTGAGTTTTTTGTTTATGTAAACCAAAATTCCGTGGAATTTAAAAAAAAAAAAAATTATAGAAATAAAATACTAGCAGATACAAGAATTCAGTTCCTATTTTAAAAGTCGACATCGCTTTGAATAATAAATATATATACATTCAGGCGTTTTTAGTTTTGGAAACCATTTCTACTGTAGTATCGCCATCTGTTGTCATTTAATTTAAAATAGGTGTAATGGTAGTTTGCGCTTCCTATCAGCAATTTTTTATGATAGTCTCCTGGTCACTTTGGTTGTCGTTTATCGATAATTTTTCATTAACTTCTGGCCGATTAATTATGGGTACTTTCTAATAACGTTTGAATTTGCTTTGTTTACCCTGTAATTTTCGGATCACTTTCTGAACACATCTAGCCGTTTTCTGATCAATTACGTTTTTTTTTTTCAAAACTCGTCATACAAGAGACTCAAAATTATAAATAGTCTTCAATCGCTATCGAGAGTAACAATAAAACGATTAATATAAGACAAAATCACAAAAAATGGATAGTAAACGATCAGATATTTCCTCTTTTGAAATACTAGCGACAAATCAAAAGATATATTGATGCTACGGGTGTGAGCTCGACGAATCACTATGGGTCTATTGTCTAACCGCAAGCTATGAAAATAGAAAAAGAAAATTAAAGAAGGCTCATCAATACCTATGAAACTGTGTACCTAGCTATGTCTGATGCAGATGGTGGCTGCCGAAAGTCTGCTTTCGATCTCCTGCTAGGGCTGGGCATTTACAAAGAAAGAGCTGAACCGTTTCTTCATCCTCACAACAGCTCTGCATATTGATTTATAGACTAACAAATGGTCCTCAAATGAACCCGCAAAGAATATTACTAAGTGTTCTCACCTGTTGTCTACTCATGTTCAAAACCCTAACATCTCGATTATTAGATTCCCTAAAAACAGTTTTCCTTGTCTGCAGTCGGTACTTGTTTGACATGCATCACTAACACAAGTCTTTACCCGTCCCTTGACATAGCTGTTGCGAGTGTTAGCTGACACTCCGAGCCCTGATTTGTTATATCATTACCCGGTAAGCCACTATGACCAGCTACCCACACTAGAATCAAAGGCCACTTCGTTAAGAACGTTTTTACAGACATTAAAAAGCGCAAAAAAACTTCGCCGATTGAGTCACTTTTATTTTTATTTTAATTGCTTTATAAATCTACGTCTTTTCCGTTTTATTTCGCTCCAATTGGTAGAAAGAATTTG
>JANTEX010243811.1:0-12718 GCA_024741295.1 Macrocera vittata | reverse complement strand
AAGTTTGTTGGTTTTCATTTTTCGCCGTCAAAATTTATAAACCAGCTACTATATAGCTAGTGCTAGATCATGTAATAAGGTAAAATGAACATTGTATTAGAATAATTAATTTTTGGAATAATCTCCAGGTGACTGCAAGCTTTTATATTTTTGTCAAAAACTACAATGCTACGTAGCTTTTCAAAGACCATAATTATATAAAAATTTATTGAAAACTAACTGAGATATCACAGTTCTAGCTAAAGCCTGTAATAAGGTAAAATGAGATATGTATCGGAATAATCCATTTTTGCCCAATTCAACAGTTCAGATAGATGGAAAAATCTCCATGTGACTGCAATCTTTAATATTTTTGTAAAAAACTACAATGCTTTGGCTTTCAAAGGACCATAATTATATAAAAATTCAATGGAAACTAACTGAGATATCACAGCTATTCGAAAATAAAACATGCCAGAAATGAGCAGAGCCCCTCCCAACTATAAAAATCGTAAAGAAAATGGCAACTAAAACAAAAACTATACATTTTGGTTAAGTAGACAATTTTCTATAAATTTAAAAAACTAAAACGGCAAAAATTACTAGTTTCTAAAAAGACTTAATAAATCCGGAAGTAGAAGAGGTTTTTAATTTATGCCTTCTGCATTAAATTAAGAAAATGTAACTAAATGTGTCGTATAAACGTAATTTCGTTTAAAACAAAATAAAGTTGTATTTCATTAAACAAATCATATCGAAAATTACAAATAATAAATAAACGTGTCCCTAATTATAAGACCACCACTAATACGTCATTATAATAGGTAAATGATCACTACCTATTGGTTCATCTGCTGTCCAGTTAAATCACTACCTATTGGTTCATCTGCTGTCCAGTTAAAATTGTGTCTTAGTCTAGATGAACACACAGAAATGTCTGTAGCTCGATGTGTAATAGGAGCGGTTCGGTTTCTAGTTAGTACTCCATTGTTTAATATTACCATATCAAAATCTTCTAGCATATAGAAGGTATTCTTACAGGCTCCCATGCATAACTGTGAGCATTAAAATACGCCAAAACTAAGCACGGAATTTTGGTCTAAGCTTCGATGCAATAAGACCAGTATTCGAAGGTATATATGCCGATACTACCTAAAAGTAGACAATTGGTTGTGGTTGTTAATAAAATGAAAAATCTGGGTTCGATTCCTAGTCTCAACAAGGAAATTTTTCATTTAATTTCTAATATAATTGATTTCAAGGCCTGCCAGATTTCAGCAAAAAGAAATTATCTGAGAAGTGAAACTGTTGAAGTAAAGAGACACAATCGGAGAAAGGAAAAACAGAAATTCGACCGTACTAACATGTTTAGTATCATAGGGTTGCCACCTGGTGTCGATGACATTTTATAAAGGTTGGCTTTTGTAATAAATCGATAAAAATCAATATTCTACAGAAGCCAATCTTCTTTTTATAATTTCATAACTTCATTTGACATTACGGCTACTGTCCGGATCTATCACAAACCAACATATTGGTTGATTATTAAAAAAACGCGACGCTGTTAAATTAACCTCTATTGGTTAGTTCCTCGAGATTCTCTGTGTAAGATCCTTAACTTTGTCATGCAGTTAAAAAGACTTAGGCAAAAAATTCGTCGGGTCCAAATTAGCTCCTAAATTGCTCTACCGAATCGAGTCACAATGGCCTGTTTCCTAGCGGCATTTAACGACAAGAATATTGTTTATACGCAACACATGGTACAGCTAGACATCATATGGAAACATATGAATGGAGCATGTGCGTAAAACTGACGGTAGGTCATTGACGTAAAACATAAACATCAGCAAACCCAGAACTAAGTCTTGTGGAACACCGGAGTTTAAGGAAATACAATGAATTCATCTGTTTGTTATCGACAACGGATCTATGCATACCATATGAAAAAAATTGAATAAGAGCACCCTAAGTTTTAGCCCAGCCAATAATAATTTCCGATAGATTCGACTTCAGATGTAACCGTATTTGTAGTATGTCTGTATCAGCATTAAAGCCTGGTCAGAAAACTAGGATCATTAAGCTCATTATTTTTTTTCCACAATTAATTAAAATCGTCTTAAAATTTCTAGCAGTATACCTCGCAGTATACTTATAGGACAAAAATCATTTAAGCTCATTGACTATCGACTCTTACATACTGCTACATCACGTGCTGTAGTCGTTACTCCTAGATGTATGGACGTCGCAAATATTTGAATATATGTACTACATATGGCAAAATCATTGGAAGTAAAACTTTTATGAAGTCTAGCGGATCCCCTTAATATCCGAAAACATTAGATTTGACTGCATTACATCATATACATCAACACTATCAACAGTGTCTAGCAAGAAGGCGTAAATAACACTAAATTCCTCTCTGAGTCTTGGTCTTGGTGGTTACAGACGATGAAAACGAAGCATTGGAAAACTGTTCTAACGACGTCAGAAAAATTGTTATTGATGTCTCGTCCATTTCTAGTCGGGAGAACGTCGTGAAAAATCCTCCGTCACGGAGCTTTTGTAAAAGAAAACCTTCCACAAACATTTTTTCAAGACATTCGGTTTTTTTGTTAGAATTTTCGGCATCGCTGTCCGCCATACTTTCATCGCTTGAGTAAAGAATCGTTTCGACCGGAGTTTGTATTCGGTTACTGAAAGTTGGAGGCAATTCTCTAACAATTTTAACAGAATTGATAGAGTTGTTATCGTCCACACTACTTCCAGCTGGACTAGGAATCTGTTCAGTATCAATTGTTCCACATCTGTCGAAAGCTGCTATTTCTCCGCATCTATTATTATGTCGTCGCAAATTTTTTGGGTTTCAGGTCCATAATCCCATTTTTCTTCCAAACTTATCACTGATTCTACGCTGTCCGACACTTTTGATTTCTTTCTGGCGTCCATCCTTACGTACTGCACTTTTCGTTCACTCATGTAAGTATAAAATCAGAGTGCTATACAGCCAGGCTATCCTAGCAGATGTAAATAATACAATGGTCTCTATTAAACTACATCCTGTCCTTATCTTTATAACCTCTAAAAACGATAGTACCTTTCACCCGTGAGAGGAGGCCAGTGGTTTGAAATTGCGTTTCGGGATTCAACCATACATCTCTACATGGTATTTTGTGTAAAACTTGTTGAACTTGTATTCTTCATTTTTATGCCTCTACGAGTGCCTCTAGTATCATATGCAGAGTAGGTACAACACCTTTATGTGCGCACACACGGATACCAGTTAGAACGTTATGGGTATTTTCATATTTCTACGAAAGCTTTTTTCCTAGTTTTTTACATATTTAACCATACCCGTGATTCAATAATCATATATTTACGTTGTACTAGGCCATAGGCATATGATGTCAAACCACTTTTGCGGTTGTTCACTGAAACAAATCCAACCAAGTCTGGGAAGGAAAATCAATATTTGTGTGAGGGAGGCACAAAGGTTCAGTTCAAATCCTTCAAGTTTAGAGGACTGGTTCTTAATTTTTCATAAGGTAAAGAGGACAGTTGGCCATGGCAACGTGATCAAATTCAGTTCCTTGATAGTGACGATGTTTCCAAACAAAATGTTTACTATATATGCTGTAACCTAAAGCACTAAGGGTTTGTGCTGTGAAATAAAAAGTGTCCACACATAGCAGAGAAGAATCGCATGAGCCAGACATACATCGCTTGGGACACTCAGTGTTGCAATACGATGAAAAACACCCGATCGTCTTATGCAGTTCGTGTCTATTCACTGAAATAAATATTGAGAGTGCTCACCGGACTACATTGCATGGTGAGGTAGATCTTACAATGAGGTAGATAAGGCACAGGGTACTTGATAGTTAGTGGCAGTGAACTAGTCAAAAAACGATTACGCAGATGTATTATACATATGCTTTAAATAAAGTGTAGAAGTATTACACAACAATTAACGGGTAACTTACCATGACCTCGCATTGTCCCGAGCAGAACATTTCTACATGTTGGAGTAGATTATGCTGAACCAATAGATGTGCGATCACAGAAAAGCATGGTCATTAATCACATAAAGCGTGGATTGCACTGTTTATCTGCTTTTCAACGAAATCAGTACTTATTGAGTTGGTACGTGCCTGCATAACTCAATCGTTCATTGCTGCCATCGAGCACTTTACAAGTCGCCGGGGAATCTGCAGTAACACATACAGTGACGGTGGTACCAAATTTTATTTGTGCTGAAGTAACACTATAAGCTGACCGAAATCGCTTACATCTTTGGACAAAATAGTTTAATTAAGTTAGAATTCAAGATGTTTTTGTTTATCAGAAAAAGAATGGGCCTAAGAAACCTCCAATTCTACCATTATAAAACGAATTTACTTTTGCTTTCTCCTGGCTTCTTAGATGATAACCGAAGACTCTGTGTTGCCTTAACAAAAAGCTTCGAAATCGTCACCAATGATTTAACAAAACGTTTTCTACTTCATGCTTAACGATTTTCTTGGTAAGAGCAGCCTGTCTGAATGCTTCAAGTCTAGTTTGTTATGGCTGGAATTAAAGCTATCACACGCGATAAACCTATTAGGGTTCGATTTGTCACATTAGCCTGTAGTACAGCTCATAATCAGCAAGGTTTGATTCCTGCAAATGTATGTCACCTGCTAAACTGTTCCGCACTTAAATTGTGTAGGCAATGTCAACAGTAGTGGATGATTTAACGATAATTTTTACGGGAAGAAACATCAATAAAACATGCATCTTGGACTCAATACGTACATCTATTCATTAGAGAACTTTCCTTTGACAAATTAACGTCCACCTAGAATCATGTTATCAATTACTAATACAGACAGCTAATGACATAGAGCAACGATTATCACTGCGATTGAGAGAACTGAACATAGTTCAATCCACTTTTGTGTGCTATAGTCGATAGTCAACCCTTATTATATTCTTTGTTCAGTGCCGATTATTGGTCTATCTGGTGGTCAATTACGATATATCTGTATTATTGTCGAATGGTAATCGACTTACAGACTATTGATCGTTTTAGCACTTCGTTTTCAGTGTGACTACCCATTTTTCCAGTGGCAACTGTTCATGCTTTATCAACAGCTAGTCATATGTTTCAATGTTCTCCTTCTTTGTCATCCACTTGAAGCCTTGGGTGGAATCAGGTGCAGTATTCATCAGTCCCTCTATTCCAAACATAGGGTATGGGAATATTATTACGGTTCTAGTACTATTTGCATTTAAATAGAAAAACCTTCTACCGACTTGTCGCCTTCGCTATTCGCTGAACCCAGCCAAATACATCATAACTCCAACTTTATTAGCACAAAGTGTATGCATGTTCCTTAACAATATACATATAAATGACAATGGCAATAATATCGATAAAACACGCGCACATACACGACCTTATACGTTTTACCATATCCTAAACAGTTTGATCCTTTTTTTTTTGTTCCCTAAAGAAGATTGAATTAAAATGCTCTTGTGTTTACCTCTCTTGTTCGAAACAATTTCCTTTTGAAATAAATTTTACATAAATTTTCCATGTCATATACCTTGTAATATATGGTGAATAAGAGGTGTGCCGTCTATACATAAACATGTATACGATAATATGCAGACAAGAGTTCGAAATCAAACAGAGAGAGTAGCTATATAACGTGATACAATTCAATTATAGGGTGTCCAGCTTAATTCTAGACTAAAATAATATGGGGCAACAAATATAAATTTTCTCTTCCGGATAGCTACAGAGAGTGTGGTTCCATCCTATTTTTGATGTATTACATGGACACATTAGGTCCACGCTTGGTCTGCTTTGGATCTTTTACGTCTTCTCCGTGTCTGGACTCAATGTGTCTTCTGTTTACACCTAGTGTGTGGTCTGGACCCAATGTGTCTACAAATTAGACTCAATAAATTTGACCCAATAGGTCTATGCTGGGTCTGGACTGGTATTGGTTTTTGTATGGACCCAATAGGTGTAATCTTCGTCTGGTATCGACCCAATGAGTCTACGATAGATCTTGTATGTTGGGGGCATCATGTGGTCTACGCTGAGTTTGGTCTGGACCCAATAGGTCTACGCTGCGACTAGTATGGACCAATGGGTCTACGGTCGGTCTGAACTCAATGGATCTTTTCTGGAGCTTGGACACGATAATGTGGATCCACAGTCCATGTTGTTTATCGGAAGTGTAATTCACATCTACATGCATAACGGAACATTAGCATGATATGATGTACACATCTCATACAAGGACACTCTGTTTTAAAGTCAAAAGGTAAAAAAAATATATAAATCGTCTTTTCGTCTAGTTTTTAGGTACATGAAATAACTTTTAACCCAAAATGCTCTAAGAAAATATATATGTCAGAATCTATATATGTTGATATACGTTCTACACTCGCAGAGTGTATAGCCAATATACAATAGCATTATGTATTTTGTTGAAGTTGAATGTATATGTATATGTAGATAAAGAGGAATTCAATAGCCAATCCCCATCATATTTTATTCATGTTATGACAACCGGTAACATACTTTTCGATACTTTATTTGGTATAACTACTAGGTACATAGGTAGCTCAAGAAACACATATTGTGCGCTTTTCTGCTGGTACAGTTCTTTCTTTCTTTTTACAGGAAAAAAATTATGAAATCTCATTTAAGAATGAAGAGTGGTTTCTGTTTGCTCCTATATTGTATTATTGTATATTGTATAAAGGAAATATTTTTCCATCTCCTTGTTATGCATCAAAGTATCAAACAGTACAGATTCACATATTATTGAATCGGTCAGTTAGCTTAATTGCTACGTGATTGTTAGTAAGCTATTGGCTGAGAAGACAACACGTAGAGTCAAGATACTTCTTCATATAATATGAAAAAAAATTTTAAAGTTTGATTAAGTTCAAGAAGTTTTTGGTTGAGTCCCAACGAAACGGTTTTAAACGGCTCTTCTTATATTCTTTTGACGGTATTATAGACAATTTTTAGCGTTCTTTTAAGGTAGATTTTGAATCTATTTGTCTATTGTACCGTCAACAGACCCTTAAAATAATCTATTGATATTATGTGTAATCAACATTTATTAGAAATTCATTGAAATTTTATCAAATAACAATACCGATCTTGTCATCAGCCTGACTGTTTATCTTCACCTCAAAGTAATTGAATATGTCAATAGAAGATAGTACCAATTCATATAGGAATGTGAAATGATCTTTCCAACAATGTGCATTGGTAATTTCGAAGTTATTATCAGTAGAAATGGGACAAGTGTTTTCTTTACTTTTTATGTTAACCAACCCTTGCAGTATCGGCGCGACATATGACGTCGTACTAAGAGTTCATCTAAACCGACCTCAGTAACCGACACTGTGTTGAGTTAGTCCGTGCGATTCCCAGTGTGCTTGGAAGAAGGCCTCCTTGCTCAACAGATGCACAGCACAGAGATCACGTAATACAAAAGTATGCCACCATTCAAAGAATTTGTGGTCGCCTAAGCCGAAGTGGGCACGCCCATCAAAAGCATATTCAGCAACCACAAAAAGGATGGCTACGACAGAAATACCGAGGAGTACTGCCCCCAAAGATTTACCCAGCTGACCAATTTAATGGCTGAATTCAAGCATCGGCATAACACTAACAAGGCTTCTGGTATGCAACCGGATCATGACTACTTTTAAGGGTGGCCAATACGAATTGACCCGGCAACTCAAGATAATGACGTAGGGAGTCTAAATACTGAATCTGGACAAGGTAGTGGCTATCAGGGTGCCATCCTCTATCGCAGCGCCGACATTTACGAGCTCAACATCGAAATCGTCATCAGCTGATCCGGAAGAAAATGCAAGATTACTGGCTCATCGGACATTTTTTTCCCGAATGAACAATTTAAAGTTGCTACTAGTCGAATTGGGCAGATTTGAGGAGACATAGAAGGCACGACTATTCTTAACCGGCTGCGCGTGCAGCAACACGACAAGGAGAACTTGTTTTATGGTTTGGAACTCGACGAGGATACCACTGAAACCTACTACGAAATCGAAGCCTTGGCAATAGACGTACTTATTCAATAAACGATCGACATGCACCAGGTAAAAAACTCGAGTCCTTCGAGTTCTGCACACCATAACGAAACCGATCTCGAATTACCGGAACCGAAAATTGATTGCAATTACCAGGCTTTAAAAAGTTGTTCTACCAATTGGTTAGAAAGGCAAAATACTGGCAAAGTCCAAAAATTCATGCATTTAAACACAATATTATCGGGTGAAACTTATCGCATTATCCAACACTTGGATCCAACTGAAGACAGCTACACTCAAGCTTGGGAACTGCTAAACAACCGATATGAAAGCAAACAATTTTTGAGCTACTTCTACGACAACCAAAACTGGTGCCGAACAGTGACACGGTTCTAACAAAACTACATGACACCACCAGAGAGTATTTCTTTGGACTCACGAACTTGTAGATTAACATGACAGGGTAGGACCCTTTGCCGCATCATATTTTAACGAAAGAATTGGACATGAAAACGTACGATCTATATGAGCAGAGCCCAAGGGTTCCCAGAAAAATACAGCTATAGGAGGAGTTCTTGTCTTTTCTGGAAACGCGATCACAAACAGTGGCAACAATGGAAAACAAGTCTAGTGGTTCATCACGGGCATCAGAAAACGGCATTTTCGAACTGAAGTCATCAAACAAGGAAATTGGAAATCAAAAGAAAACGGTACGTCACAAGAAAGAGTACGCTACCTAGTTTGCCATAAGGAGCCACATATGCTCTATCACTGCCGACAACTTTCAGATTTGTCTGTTGACGAGAAATGGAAGACTGGTTTACGGCTACAGAAATGTGTAAAATACTTTGGGTTTGGTCACAGGACCAACAAGTATGCTGGCCGAAATTGATCCAAATGTGCTGTAAATCATCATACTTCTGTGGAATCTAAAAATCGTCGGACGGGCGTAAAAGTTGGTATATGGAGATTTCTGTGGCCGCTGATTACGAATCTGCTGTCGAAATTTTATTTCATCCCTCCTTTATTGTAGGGGAGGGTGAGGTGAAATCTGAATATGGTCGGATGGGCGTAAAAGTTGGTATATGGGGGTTTATGTGGCCGCTGATTACGAATCTGATGCCGAATTTTAATTTTTTCCCCTCCCTTATTATGGGAAAGGGTGAAATTTAAAAATGGTCGGACTGGCGTAAAACTGTAGGCCCAGCAAAGATATTTGAATTAATTCAGATCAGCGATGCAAACTAGTCAGTGCCAATGAAATTGCAGTATCATTATTATGCAAACATTAATGTTACGTCCTAGAAAAACATTAAAAAACTTTACAAATTATCTAGAAGTCGAAATCAAACAGACTAGAGAAGTCAGTGAAGGCAATCGACATACTACTGATTGGACCAAACCTACTGATTAAGTTCCTTCCGAACAATATTGTATTGAAATAAAATGGGATATTTACTTTAGTAAAATGACACTTTTTCAGAGTCAATTTGTTTTGAGACACTACGCTGATAGGCGATTCAGGTCGCGCAGCAGTTTATTCGAATCACGAATCGTTGATAATTCGCCAAACACTTTCAGATCGTCCACGCATTGCTTAAAGACGATTAAACAATATTCGTCATGTCGTTCACAAACAGTGTGAAAGAAACGATCTGACTCAGCTGCCTTAAGACAAACCGGATAGAACCAAAATTTAACGAGATGCACATCCAGCAAACGAAACATACTTTACACTTTTGCTATGACCAACTCCAATCAAATAAGGACGAGTCAACACCGGTTATCTTCAGCTTTTTTAGTGAGATACAGTGGTTATTTCTATCAAAGACTTTGCTGAAGTCAGTTATAACTAAATCCAACTGTGCACTGGATTCGTTCACATCCAATTAAAATTGAGATAGTTGAGGGTTAAATTTATTACATTTGGGCTGGACGATATTTTAAAAGTTCGATATAAAAAATGTATCGGAATATGCCATATCGATAAGTTTTATATATATGTCGATAACTGCGATAATATCGTTATATTTCGTTACAAATCGATAAATATCGATTCATATCGATATAAATCAATAAAAATCGAAACATGTCGATGTATTGGTCAATTGAAAAGTTCGCGGAGTGGAAGTGATAAAACAATTTAACAGTGAAAAAACGTTTATATTCTTCAACATATTCTCCTTTAATAACGATAAATTTTTTCAACGGTTTCCCAGTGCTTTTATACCGTTCCTAAACTCGCCTACCGGAAAGTCTGCACGTAAAAAAATTTCCTTGTGCCACGTAAAAAATTTCCGTTCTGGAAATAAATAGAAGTCTGATGAAGCCAGATCTGGAGAATACGGTGAATGTTCCACCAATTCGTTCTACAATTTCGGACAATTTTGTCATTGCAAGACATCTATATGTGACGGCGCTTTATTCTGATGGTAAAGGCTTTTTCTAAGCCAAACCAGGCCTCGTCTCATGGTTTTTTTATCCAACTTAATAAACAAGTTTGAATAGTATTCGCCTGTTATAGTATTACCAGTTTGCAAAACACTGATGCTAGACCTTTTTTGAGATTTCGACCACTTTGGTTGCTTTGGAGCTGAACAGGTGGGCTTAGACCCTTGTGCTGTTTGTTGAAATCTGCTGTACTCTTTTGAAAAAGGTCCAAGTGTTGTTTGGAAAGTCTCACCCAAAGTCGTTTTTGATCAGAGTTTAGCAAATGCCCATCTTGCAGACTGATTTCTTAAGTCCAATTCCTTTTTCATAACCGTTCGGTTTGATCATTTCGTCAGTAGTCACTCTTTTCGGGCTGCCAGACCGAGGATCATTTTCCAGGCTAGTTTGGCCACGAACACCAGAGTCTATTTACATATCATGATTTTTGAAGGGGAAGCTTTACCCAACCATTTGACTTTTATTTGATGAATGAATACGTCTATTACCAACACAAGTTTATTTAGTTTAGTTGAGTAAAAATGTCGCTCTGCGGACTTATCTATTGACCGTATATCGATACATATCGATATATCGATGAATATCAATATATGTCGATACATATTTCGATATATATCGATATATATCGACAAATATCGATATATATCGATACATATCGATGTATATCGATGTATATCGATTCATATGAGTAAAGTTCTAATGTTTCCTGATTACCAGCCGTTTGCTGCCTGAGAAATTTCGCTCACCATATTGGAATTAAAAACAAAATATTGATAAGTATCGATAACTGATAATTATCGACAACAGTTATCGATATATAATATATATAATTATAGAACAGTATACCTTTGAATGTAACATTTAGCTTTTATTTATCATGAATTGATGTTTGTAAAATCGGGTCCCAGAATTACACGGCACACAAAATATTCTTTGGAGTTCATTGCCAGACATGTCTTCCACAAAAATCAACAAAACTTGGACTTTTGATGGCTTCACGTAGTTCTGATGTTTTCGGATTGCCAGCCGTCTGTTTGCATAGAAATTGCTCTCACCTTTGGAATTATTTTGGAAGACATGCTTGGCAACTCCAAAGAATATTTTGTGAACCCTGACTATACTATTCTATAATTATCGGTTCTTATCAACATATATCGATAATTATCGATAACTGTTATCGATTTCTCCTTACCGACATTTTGTACATTTTTCACGGTTTAAATTACTTTAATCTACAATATTGCTAATGTGCAAGTACGTACACTCATATGTATATCGATATATGTCGATATATATATCGATATATATCGGTATATATCGTGATATATAGATATATAGACATACATTAATTTATTTCGATATATATCAATATATAGATATCGATATTTGTATCAATATGTAGTGATATAACTGTTTAGTAAGAATCTCATTAAAAAATTTCCAGCTATTCTACTTTTAGTTCTGTGAAAGTTACAATTAAGTCTAGTAATTTGAAAAAAAATGGTAAAACGTCGTTTTTTAGGTGTTTAGGGTCGATTTCGGTTTTTTAAGGTATATATTTCTCGTCAATTTCGGTTCTCGTAAAAATGCAGTTTTCCGGTAATCTGATTTCTCGGGAAATTGTGGTTTTCCGGGCAATTCCGTTTTTCCGGAAAAATCCGTTGCCCGGTAATTTTCAGGTTTCGGGGAAATCTCTTTACCTGGTAAAAACCTCTTTTCCTGAAAATTCATTTTTCCAATAAATCTCGTTTTCCGGATTTTTTTTTCGGGAAATCCCGAGCAATACAGATTTTCCGGAAAATGTTGATTTCGTTTCTTCAGATCCGGTTTCCCGAATTATTTTCAGATGTCTTATATGTCCTGTAAAACCAATTTATCGTTGTGTATTGCATGCGAACCGTATGACCGACGATCGCTACCGCTTCTCGTTGTAAATTATGAAAATCGTGAAAATTTATTTTAATTACCTTATCCGCCCGAAGGAAAAACGTTGAAAAATATAAATTTTCTTGTAGATTTCCCGATCGGTAATTAAAATATCTAACAGTGACTTTACTACATATTTCATTGAAAATAAAATAGTCACAATACTGGGTCAGGGTGTCCCACGGAAAGCAGCAAACACAGTATCTCTCCTATGGCTTTGAAAAATTGGGCTTAATTCATCAAGCAATAAAAAACTTGAAATAACTTTTTTTCGACGATTAATTAATTTCTTACAAAACCG
>JANTEX010243700.1:0-12721 GCA_024741295.1 Macrocera vittata | reverse complement strand
ATGATGATGATTATTAAATGATAGAGAGAGTAGTACTGGAAACGGCATCAGTAGTGTACTTAGTACGTGCGCTAACATTCTCCCCCACGTTGAGAGAATCTCAATCAATTGGTAATCGGCAGATTTTTACACTCGGACGTTTGTATACTCCATTCGATGTTTTGATCGTCACTGCTCGGACCAGTCCATCAGGACCTGGGTGGGTATCTACGATCCTTGCAAGTGGCCAATAAGTCGGCGGAACATTGTCTTCCTTTACTATTACTAGTTCGCCAATTTTCAAATTTTCATTTGTTGTTCGCCATTTTGGCCGATTTTGAAGTGAAGTTAGGTATTCGGTATGCCATTTTAACCAAAAACTTTGTTGAATACGCTGAACTTGTTGCCACCGATTTATCAATTTTTTATTCAAATCGGTTAAATTTGGCTCCGGGAGCGACACCATAGGCGAGCCAATAAGAAAATGTCCCGGAGTAAGTGCATCAAATTGGCTAGAGTCGGCTTCACTAACGGGACAAAGTGGCCTTGAATTTAACAGTGCTTCAATTTGACATAAAACTGTTTGATATTCCTCGTACGTCAACAGCTGCTGCCCGAGGACACGTTTCAAATGGCTCTTAACTGATCGCACGCCGATTTCCCAAGAACCACCGAAATGAGGCGACGCAGGTGGTATGAAATGCCAGGTAATTTGGTTTTCTGATAGGAAATCGGCAATTTCTGTTGTTAGTGATCCAGCCGGAGTTGCACGTGTGTCTAACTTTAATTGTTTGCATGCGCCAACAAAATTGGTTCCGTTATCCGAATACATTTCCGACGGGATGCCTCGCCTCGCCACGAAACGTTTTAATGCGGCAACGAATGCCGATGAGGTCAAATCCGTAACCAATTCCAAGTGTAATGCTCGTACTCGGAAACATACAAACAAAGCGATGTACCCTTTTCTGATCTTGTAGCTTTTACCGGGATGAGTTCTTAATTGGACAGGACCAGCATAGTCTACGCCCGTGGTTTGAAAAGGACGTCCAGAGTTTGTTCGGAAGGTGCTTAGATCGGCCATCAATTGTTCGTTTTTGTGCTGTTTTAAACGAAAACAGATGATGCATTTGTTACATGTATGTCGTATCATATTTCGTCCTCTCGGCACCCAGAAACTTTGTCGCAAAATCGACTGTAGTAGTGTGGGTCCAGCGTGAAGGTGTTTGATGTGAAGGTATGACACCAGCCGAGTAGTAAATATTGCATCCCTCGGCAAAATTATAGGGTGCTTCATGTCGTAGGTGCAGTCTGCTCTCTCTAATCGGCCACCAACACGTAGTATACCGAACTCGTCGATAAATGGTGAGAGTGATGCCAATTTGCTGGATTGATGCACCGAAGAAGTTTTGATGAGCATTCTAATGTCGTCCGAATAGTAATTTTGTTGAGTCCAGCGAATACAAATCGATTGTGCCTCATTGATTTCCTTTGACGAAATGAATACCGTGTATTGAGGCGAATTTTTGGAACGGAAGGATGTTGCAAATTTATGGATGAATCGGTTGAGGAATCGTCTTATGAAACATACAATACGGATAATTTTCGAAAAGGAAGAAATATTGGTAAACAATACAAACAAAGAGTGGTTTGAAGATGAAGATGCTAACAATGTATTAGTTACAATATTCGTTCTTTTCAGTTCCACGCTTGTGTCTGCCAAATCGATTGAAGCGTTTGTTTTTGGCCATAAGGATTCATCACCTGCCAACCACTGCGGGCCGTGCCACCAAAGATCGAGGTTAACTAATGTACTGGGTAATACACCTCTCGAAGCAATATCAGCCGAATTTTCTTTGGACGTTACATGATGCCAACTTGCTCTTGGTATAATTTCCAAAATTTCTGATGTTCGATTCGCGACATATGTTGACCATTTTCTTGGCTCACTCGACAGCCAGGCTAGAACAATAGCAGAATCTGTATAAGCGTAACAACTCTGATACGAAATGTTAAATATTTCATAAATAGACTTAAACAATTTTGCGAGTAAGTGAACCGCGCAAAGTTCCAATCTGGGTATTGAAATCTGTTTAAGTGGCGCAACTCTCGTTTTAGACATGACTAGGCTCACACATACCCGACCGTCCACATCAACTGATCTACAGTAAATTACTGCTGCAAAGGCCGATTCCGAAGCGTCGGCAAAACCGATAAATTTAAAGGTTGAAGGCATGTGTAGCCACCTTGGTACATTTATGTCTTCAATCATTTTTAATTCATTGCGCAAATTGATCCAAACGGAGATGAGATGATCGGGAATAGTATCGTCCCAGTCATGTCCCTGAAGCCAGAGTTTTTGGAAGAGAATTTTTACGAAAATGATTGAAGGTGAAATAAGACCCAAAGGGTCAAAAATTTTAGATGATTCTGAAAGAATAGAGCGCTTTGTCCTTGGAATGACTGAAGGCAAAGATACCTTAAAGGAGAAACAGTCATTATGTGGGTTCCAATACAAACCAAGAATTTTAACGGTACTATTTTCATCGAAATTATGGATGTCCAGTTCCCTGTCAGCGATAGGTATGTCCTTTAAGAAATTGATATCATTTGATATCCATTTTCGAAGAGGGAATCCATGTGATTTTAAAGCGTTCGAAATTGTGGCTCTCAAACTGAGTGCATCATCAATAGAATTTGCTCCGGAAATAAGATCATCTATATAAAAATCGTTAAGAATGATTGACGATGCCTGAGGATTAATTTTAAGCAGATTAAGGCCGATTTGATGCAAACATCGTGTGGCCAAGAAAGGGGCACTTGATGTTCCGTAGGTCACCGTACGCAAGCGATAATGACGAATCGGTTCAGTCGGAGAATTTCGCCAAACTATTCTTTGAAAGTTCAGATCCTTATCATCAACGATTACCTGCCTGTACATCTTTTCGATATCAGCGGTAAAGGCGATTTTATGACGTCGAAATCGAATTAACGTGGACAATAAAGTTGGTTGAATAGTTGCACCGACGGCCAGAAGATCATTAAGTGATATATTCGTAGATGTACGGGCCGAACCGTCAAATACAACTCTACATTTAGTTGTCGAGCTTGAAGTTTTAATGACCGCATGATGCGGCAAGTAGTATGCTAAATGGTCAGCAACGGTAACATCTACTGGTGGTATACATTGCATATGCCCCAACGATTCGTATTCGGCCATGAATGATGCATAACTTTCTCTCAATTCTGGATTTTGAATGAATTTCCGCTCAATAGACCTTAATCTCGCTATGGCCGTCTGCAACGAATTGCCCAGTTTAGTATTCCGTGAACGAAATGGTAATCGCACCGTGAATCTTAAGTCCTTATCGAGGCCGTAATGGTCAATAAAATGAGCTTCACAAAAGGCTTCCTCTTTTGAGAGAATAAATTTGGATTGTGGCGGTTCTTCAATTTCCCAAAATCTTTGTATCATTCGATCCAAATCAATATCAGCGAAGTTAATCAATTGTTGATGAGTCGTTTTATCAGCCTGAAGATCTTTGAATGGTCCTGCAATGACCCAACCGAATATTGTCGATTGTGCCGTTGGAGTATTCGGACCACCATTTAACTTTCTATTCTGCAATATCTCGAAGAAATAGTCCGAACCAATCAACATATCAATGCCTTGTGAACGATTGTATTGCGGATCTGCTAAATTGAGGTTCTTCATATATGAGCATTCCGAAACATTTATATCAACCGGCGGAATGTTCGATGTTAAACTTTTTAGAATGAGTGCATGAACATTAATGAAATTGTTTTTATCGAATCGAGAGAATAAACCCATCGTCACTACACCTTTTGTAAAGCCTGCTTGCGAATCAGATATGCCGCACAGTGCGATTTTAGCATTTCGCCTTTTCAGCCGTAAGCGGTCAACAAGCGATTCGGTGACTAAAGTGCATTGTGAACCAGAATCTAAAAGAATTCGACACGAATGCATGCTTCCAAATGAATCTAGTACATGAACAATAGCAGTGGGCAACAGATTTTGCAATGCGAAACTATTTGCGGTGAATGATGACATTTTATTCGACGATGGACTTGCAAAATATGAACTCATGGACGAATTATTTTCGCAAACTCGATTTGTCAAAGGGTTCTCGGATGTATTCCTCTTATTGTCGATTGAATCACGAGATTTATTGAACTCTTGCGGATCGAGGTGCAATAATGAATGATGGCGTCGTGAGCATGTAATACAACACCTGTCAGATGGGCAATGCGCGGTAGAATGCCCGTCATGCAAACAGTTGGCACATAGCCTCCGATCCTCAACAAATTTAGCGCGTTCTTTCTTATTAATCGCCTTATATTTGTAACATCTAAACAATGGGTGACCAGAAGTGTTACAAAATGGGCAGTTGGAAGACGATTTTTTTGGTTCTGCGATATTAGTCGATTGCGTGGGACTTGAATGAAGAGCCTTTACCTTTCGGACAGTATCACCACGAATGTTTAAAGCGGAGCTAACTGTTTCCAATGAATCACTTCTTTTGTTCAAAAATACCAGAAAATCGGTCAATGAAGGACTAATTTGCTCAGTTGAGTCCGTAGCCCACAATTGCTTTGTTTCAGGGTCCAGTTTGGACAGGAGAAGGTGTATTAACCAAGGATCTCTAGAAGAAGCCTCCGCACCTAACGCCGTCAAAGCGAGAATGACCTCGTCTGAAGTATCGGCCAGTTTACGGATATTCGTGGCATTAGGGTTCGTAATGACAGGTTGCTCAATAAATAATTTTATGTAGGCAGTAACAATATGACGAGGCTTGTCATAACGGGCTGCAAGCTTATCCCAAGCTGATTGGTAGTTCTCAGATGTTACGAGCATGTGCTTGATTAAAGACGCCGCTTCATCTATTAAGACTCCTTTTAGGAATAAGAATTTATTTACATTTGGAATGTCAGTACGATCATGCACGCTCTGCATATAGGTATCCTTGAAAGAAGGCCAATCTTGATATTGTCCAGAAAATGGTTTTATGTTTAATTTTGGTAGCCTAACATCTGATCGTTCAGGATTTCTATTGGTAAGATTTGTGATCAAGGTCTGTTGCTGATCAAAAAATCGTCCAAATGTCGTATTGAGTTCATCAAATGGTTGCTGAGGCTGATGGACATTTAAGTTTCGTTCTTGGATTTCTATTTGATATACAGCTCGAGTATCAAAGTAAATGTCTTCAAACTCTTCATAATTTGATATTTGGTCATTGAGATTAGAAACCTGATCATCAGCTTCAACGAATCCCGTCCATGTTTCCTCAAGTTTTTCCAATCGTATCATTAAATAGGCCAATGTAGTCTGAGGTGGAACATTTTCGGTAAATTGTTTGTGTCTGGTTAGACTGCCCTTGAGGCGACCTCGAAGCTTTATCAAGGCAGGAGCATTCACGCTCATTTTTATTTTATTTTTAATCAAAGACAAAAGAATGCAAAAATAAAGCTAAATTTTGAATTAAATTAGAATTGAATGAGCATGTAAAAGGTGATCAAGAAGCAAGAAAAATAATATAAAAATTAATAAATTTTAATGGCAAATTGAATATTGTTTTAAATAAAAGAATTTAAATTAAAATATTTTAGATAAATTGATTAATTAACATTCGTTTGAGTTAATATTTTTGAAATAAAATAAGATTAAATGGCGAAAGGTTGAATTTAAGTTAAGATTCACTCTAACAGGAATAATAGTCGAAATATTCGAAATGTAAAAATAACCTCTGTTCAATCTTCAACATATCATCGATCGAGAGGAAAAAAAATACAATAAAGATACACTCATTTATCCACGATTAATTTGCAATTGTATGTGCTTGAAACCGCTAATTGTGCACGATGGTATATGATTGTGTATATAGTGGCCGATTACCAAACCGGTACACAACAAAAAGCATATACATATACACAAGTGAATAATGCGGCGCACGTGTTTTCTTTTCACATTTTTTTTTCTCTATATATATGGAATGAATATTTTGGTGATTATATTTCAGGCAATTATCACAACGTAATTAAGATATTAATTAACCATTTGCTTACTTATTATAATTTCAAATAATATTGAATTTGTACGAAGGCAAGTAACGATTATATTATGTAGACGCGCACCTTTCAGGTCACTTTTTCGCACAACCGTAGTCAAAATGTATACGTGCAGATAGCGAAGAAAATTTATAAAATACTTAACTTTGAGTTTTCCTGTGCCGAAAAATTGCCAGAACCCTTACATCCGGCTCGAAGGACCATGAAATAGCCTCAGAATAAATAAATTAAATATAAAATTTCTTGTTGTAAAAGCTATTCGAAATCTTGAGCTCAGTATCCACTGCGACTTAAGTAAATAATTTTTAAAATAAATTAAACGCTTTAGGAGAAACAAAAAAATGCTGAAGGAGACAAAAAACAGAACTCCTATTTGCAAGTATATCTTTTCTGGTATACTTCTTGTGGATGTAAGAAATATGTTCAGATGCTAAATTCCAGAGGTTTTGGTAATAAAAGGATTATAGGCATTAGACTATGTAAGGCATTGAGAGGTTTTCTTCAAAAAAAGCAATGACAGTTGACTTTTGAAAGCTTCTGCGTACGGCCTACTGGTCATTTCTAGTCCTCTCCGTTGGACCTGGACATTTTCTTATAAAGTTCCATATATGCAACGGTGCCGAACTACCAACTTTGCCTATCTAATTGCCATGTTTCCAATATACAGTGTCCGGTGTCGTCGCTTGTAGCGTTTACAATCCTCACTGCTGCTTTTCTAAAACTAGCTTTCATGTATATGTCTACTTTAAACAGTCTTAAAGATGTTGCTGAAAAAATAAACGAATTGTATTTCAATGAGGTTTTAAGATTTTAATGGGATTTCAATAATATTTCAAGATTTCAATGGAATTGCAATAAAATTTCAACATTAAATAGGGTGAGATTACAAGAAAGCCGAAATCCTAGTTTGAATAACAATATTGATAAAATTTAACGTAATTTGTAACAATCATATGAACAGAAGTCCGAAAAAGATAATGGTGACTGGTATCGAAGTAAGTTTTTGATAATTTTTATCATATCTCATGCTTTGTAAAATGGTCTAAATGGAATTCAAGAACTCATTGGGATGTCAGTGAGATTTCAACGTTTCAAAAGTTCAGACGTTTCAAGATTTTTATAGGATTTGAATTAAATTTCAAGATTTTCAGCATATTAATGAAATTTTAAGAATAATTTTAAGATTCCTAGAGGACTTCAAGTTTTTAATGTTACATTGAGATTGCAAGAATTAAATGGAATTTCAGTACGGATTCAAGATTTCTATGAGACTTCGACATTTCATTGAGACTGATTTTATTAAAATTAGCCTTGGTTCAATTAAAGTATTCTCTATTCGAAATAAACTCCATTTCAAAATCGATATGACGACAGTATATATATATAATCAAATTATATTAAATAACCGGTTTTAACCGTTTTTTTTTTAAATAACCGTCTAAAAACCGGTTATTAAAATAACCGGTTTTTTGAAAACCCTAATATTTAGTATGTTGGCTACGTATCGAAAATGTACAGTTAAACTGTTTGGTCGTTTTTAAGCTGAGTATTTTTTTAGAGTTAAATTGTTTTCCCTTCGTTAAGGTCGAATTGATTATTTAAATTGCAGTTTTAGCTCACTAACTTGAACACAACATGTTTTTATATATTAAAATTAAAATCTAGATTTATCTTTTCCCAGAAAAACGAAGAAGTGAAATTTTGTAATATTTTTTGATTACATTTTCCAGTTAAGATAATATTTTAAAAAAATCATGAATACTCCTAAATCCAATATATACTTAATATATTGAAAATACAATAAAGTGTATTTCGTACAAGTTATATATTCTATGTTTCCATATTTTTATGTGTTTATCGTCTTATTTAATTTATTTCAATTTACGTTCTTAAATTTTATTTTAAAGCATTTTATTTTAAATTTGAAAGTAATTTTATTTAATTTTCAATTATTTTTATATCATACTTTTTTATTATGTCTATTGTTTAATTGTTTTCTTTATTATAATTAATTTTATATTTTATTTTATTTAGCCCTATTATTTGTTAAACTGTATTCTTCTTAAATCAGTTCAAATTTATTTGAATATCATTTTAACATCATTTATTCTGTCATTAATTTTGCTATTTATTGTAATTAATTTTAGTATTCATTTCGCTTTGTTTAACCAATTTAATTTAAATATATAACTATATAAATTGCTTTACATTATTTTTTCTTTATTTAAATTTTCGTGTTTTTTAATTTAATTTTATTTTATTCTTTTCAGTTATTTATTTTACTCTATTCTAATTGAATAAATTTTATTTTATTATTTACTTTACTGTCAATTATGTCATTTGCTTACATTAATATTTTAATATACTTCATTTTATTTTGATTTCATTTATGATTTATTTTATTTTCTGTTGTTTTATCAGCAAATGACCGAAACTAGTACAAAACAGAACAACAGAAAGAAAAATCATGAGTAGGTAAATCAAACAAAAATAAATTACAATAAAATTAATTAAAATGAAATAATAGTAAACAGAAACCAGTCACAGGAATAACAGAAAAGTTTAAAATAAAATGAAAAAAATGCCATAAATACCACCCTCCAGAATATGGTTTGATTTGGACATATCAGGCAAAAAATTCAAATGTAAATAATGAATTAAAATATATTGAAACGTACAATTGGCAATAGAAAACCAAACAGCAAAATTAAAAACAAAATGGTGTAAAATAAATTTAAATGAAGAAATACAAAAAGGAATAAAGTAGAATAAAACAAATATTAAAATAATTTAATAAATTAAAATGGAATAAAAAAACAGAAATACTTTGGAATAAAGCAAATTAAAATGAAATAAAATACATTAAAATGTAATTTTTAATTGACACTCTTACTTGGTGGATATTCATTATAATTTTGGATAAGACTAAGAACTCCGTCATTTATTTAATACATTAAAATGAATTGAAATAAAAGTAAGTAAGAAAGGACGTAAATAGTTAACTTATTTCATAGATTTTATATCCAAAAATTGATCCTCAAATTTTTCGATCGATAAATGATATTTTGAAATATTTAGATTTTGGAATCCCATTCTTCTCCATGTCAAATTAAAAATTCCCAATTGACATATCACAAAAAAAAAACAACAGCATTAAAACAATCTAAGCCAGATCTCTGCATAAATATATAATATATTGCTATTTACATTATATAGAAACAACAATAAAAGATGAAGAAGAGATTATTCAATTATAAACCTCTTTCAGTGATTAAGATTTATTATTAAATATTTGTTATACAATTCGATTAAAAAGTTTTAACAAAATTAATTGCCTTTAAGTCTTTTAAAATGTCAAATAATTTGACATGATAATCTTAAAATTCGTGTTATGATGATTTATTAATCTATTAATTGTTAATTATATGGAATACGGGTGGTAATTAAATAATCATGATATACTGTAAACATAATTCAAATTCACGTTTAACATCAATTTATCAAGTACCAGTTTGTATAAAAAAAAACTGTGCGAATGATATATTGTTTGCTATTTTTAATTTAATTGCGAGAAAACGATTGTAATTTGTTTATTTGTTCTAATTCGTAAAAAGATGAAACAACAAATGTTCTAATTTAAAATTTCACACCTGAATTATATGACAACATAATTTTTATTGTGAAATTTAAATAAATTCTCGTAAACCATATGTTAAATCAGGTCTACATACATATATAAAATGGGCTAATAAAATAAATTTTGTCGTATTTTCACAATTTATATTTGAGACATCGTTCCAAATTGAAAAGAAAATCTACAATCTCAATTCAAACATCAGTTATAATTTAGGTTGTAAATGTTTTGCTACTAGATTTGTTTAAGCATCAGGTACATATGATAAATTGTGTGCCAAGCAAATACTAAACATTTTTTGTACACAACCGCAACCGCATGTTTTAATTGGTATAGCTATCGATAGTATAGAGACAATAAAAATTATAAGACTCACATATTTGCATAAAATATATTATTTCTGATTCTAAATAATTGTTATTCACAACTTATTCAAGAAATCGATGCATAATTTACCATCTTTCATTTGATGTTTGGTTTTTCCATATATAGGAAATTGATTTACGGCAGTTTAGTTCCAAATAAATTTGGACAAAATTCATAGTATAGGTATATACAAATTGTTTGGCACCAATAAATTAGGATTATAAATTTGATATGTGATAAACAATTAAAATGATACATAATAGAATTTTTGCGAATTGATTGGTGACTATTATGTGCGATGTGCTGCATTTATTGAGATGATTTTCTAGCATATAAACTAATGAAATTTATGGAAAAATAACTCTCTAAGAACGTTTATGTACAAATATAAGTTTTTTTGGCAGAACGAAAAAAAAAAATAAGAAGATATGTTAAGATTTTTATCTCTTCTTTTTATCTAATTTTCATACCGATCTTGGCATTTATAGTTAATATGGTCGTCATTTTATTATTAAGACGGGACCGTAATATAGTATAGCTTTATGTATGTATATGATAGCAGAACCGTTTTCTTTCAATTAATGACCATGGTCCATGCGTGAGATAAATATTGTCAGTACCTATATATGTATGTTACCTATAATGTATATTATATCATCTACCATTTTTTTTTGTTCCATTCTCTATTATTTGTAGGAACTATTGTTTAATATGTATTTAATCTGAAGCAGAACCGAAATGGTAAAAATTCAATTTTAACTATACTCTTCATTTAAATATGGCCAATATTTTTAAAATTTTTAAATATGATACATTTTTAGAAAATTTGTCTCGATATTTCGACATTTGAAAATTTATATTTTTTTTTTACAAAAAAAAGACGATCCGTAAAACATTCCTGTTACAAATTTTGAAAAGTAAAATCATCTACAAACCGAATATGAAAAAAGAATTAATACAAAAACTCAACATTTTACCTAGTGCAACATAAAACAAAATTCTGTGGCACTGATTCTACATATTCTACCTATAATACAATAATAATTATCGATAGTCACCGCACTTTGCGGTAGTCCAGTTAGCCTTCGAATATCTATTAACTTCCAAACTATCTATTACGCGTATATACCATTTAGTGCTACGTCTGTGTAATGTGTGAAATATTTGATTTGCTTATTACTGATCACTATGCAAATAATCATGTGTGAGGTACTCACTACTATATTTTTTCAAATATCTAAATGATTAATAATTTTTTAAACGATTTTCATTTTTGTTGTTGCAGCTATAGAATATTGTAATAGGTAATCTGCGGTATCTATTTATTTTAAGTTCGGCAATAACTCAAATATTGATTTGATCTTTGAACTTTTATTTATATTTTGCTATACGTGTGTTCAGAGATCATTTATAGTCTATGCGCTGAAAGTAAGATCTCAAGTTTGTATCCGTTTTTTTTTAATTTTAATTTTGTATTATGTAGTGTGCCAAACTATATATTCAATGTATTTGCTTAACTTGATGGTACTTGTATAATGAGAAATAATATGAATAAAAAGAAGCTTTATGCACATTTGTTATGGCATTTATGTATAGATGTGACGATAGGAATAATGTGTGAAATTTATTTTCAAATTCTAATATTTAAAATAAAAGTCAACAAATGTGAAAATAAAAAAGTAGATATTATGGCGTATTTGAATAAAATGTTGTATTAGGTAAATTTTAGTAATTAGTGTTAAGAATAATTTATATGAATAAACGGGTTGTTAATAGAGTGTCTCGATTTAGATATCGACAATAAAAAGTCCAATCAAATGAAAATTAAGGGCTAATTATTTTTTAATGACACAAGTCTTAAGAATGATTTTTACCTTTAAGCTGAGAATGGTTCTCGAAAATTGCTATAGAATTGTTGTTTTACTTTTAAAAATATTAGGTAAATCTTGAATCCCTAATACTCGAATTGTCAAAATCTCTGATCCTAAAATACAAAATATTAGAGTTATTACAATTTTATAAAATTCACTTATTATCTTCTTCCTATTATTTTTGTTTCATATAATTATTATTTAATATTTTGGTAAAAAATAATTTATATCACTTTCTTTAAACATAATTTTGTAAACAATAATACAAGCATAGGCCTCAGCGGGCCCTTAGAAAACCAACTTATTGGACTTACAGATTTTAAGTTAGTATAATAGTTATAGTTTCATATTCTGAACAGACTATATAATCAAAATATTTGTTAAGTGATGTTTAATGTTTTAATTAACTTTTTTAAATAGATTGTGTTGTTTGACTAAATTTAAAAAAAAAAGAGAAATATTCATATTTAAATATTTTTATTTCTGAAAGTAGACTTGGCTGGATCCAGAGAAATGTTACAATAAATGTCATATTAAAAATAAATAAATTTGATAACAAATTATAGATAAAATAGCGTAAATTTCAGTACCGATATCAGAATACGTCAATATGTACTTTTAAAATATAGAGTCTAGAGTTTTGTAAATAAAACCCATAACTTTAAATTGACGACAAGCATTCTGCGTATAGAAACAATAAACAACGTAGCATAGAAAATTTGGAAAAATATTATAAATGAAATAAAGACAATATTTTTTTTCGCAATTTTTTTTTATTGTTAAACCT
>JANTEX010243589.1:0-12724 GCA_024741295.1 Macrocera vittata | reverse complement strand
TAGACACAAAACCTGTAAACTCAATATTTCTAGGAGATCCAACACCAAAGTATGGTTTCGGCAAAAAATTTGAACTGAATAAAATGCTTAAATAATTAAAAAAGCCCATTTTGGATCCGCCGATTCGACTCAAAATTTCAGAGAAGTTAAATAGGCTAAAAAATTACTCTCTGCAAAATTTCAGGACAATCGGATAAAAACAGAGGTGGGCTCCAGGCAAGCTGAAAAAATACTCTCTTTAAAATTTCAATCCGATCAGGTGAAAACAAAGGGGCTCAATTTGCAGCCTATTTGATGTTATAAACTATCCTAGACAGACTTATTAAAATATTATTATTAATGCAAGGTCATTAGTAAAGAATGTATAAGGCGATATCACATTTACAAGCGACTTTCGTTTCGGCCTGAACATCAGATAATATATGATGTTTTCTTTAACTGGCTGCATCGAACGATAGGCGATCCTATAAGATGATAAGTTGACTGTTTGCCATTTGGTAATTAAAAGCTTAATTCTTGCACCGATTGAAGCGGAGTAGTGATTGAAAAATCGCGTACAAATCATTGGCGTCGTTTGCAAAAAATGTTTCATTTTTTTTTTTGGGCGTCGCTGGTCAATTAAGTATATGGTGGATCTACTAAAGCAGGGTTATTGGAATTCATGTAGTCTGAAACCAGTTTATCGGTGTCTATACGATACATTGTAATTCGTCACCACTTAGGTAGTGGATGACGATACCACAAGGACCGTAACTTACAGACGTCAAGAAGATCGTATTTATTAGTTGCCTAAAATGATATTGAAAACTGACAATAAAGTGGTTTCGACCGGGAGAATGTTTGAGACGTTGAAGCTCTGAAAATATAGCTCTATTTGTTTGTTTGTAAGCGGTTTTATTATTTAACTTTAATTTCATCTTTAATGTTTTTTTTTGTTTTACTTTTTAATTGAGATTCGCGTGGAGAACTAAAAATTTAGCTATGTCATTTTCACTCAAAAAAATGAATATTTATGTGTACACGACCATAAGTATAGTATTTTATTTACCATAACATTTAATTGGACATTTCGTAAGAAATAATCTAATATTGAGCACATTTAAGATGCGAAAAGTTTAATCTTTTAACTTAATTATAACTACTGCATAAGATTGCTGTTTTTATAAAAAAATAATTAACTTTTCTGTTGACAAATTTTTCCAAATTTTTTGAACTCGTTTAATGCCCAATTAGTCTTGTATCAGCAACAGAACATTTTGTAAAACCGAAAGTATAAAATGCAAGCAAAACAGATCTAAGTTGAAATAAATGTATTTTGCATATTACAATTTATGAATGCTAACTATTTTTGATTGTTTGTTAAAATTACCCAATTTTCAGTATGAAATAAACACTAAGGCTAGTGGATGATACAGTGAAATTTCTGAAGAAATTACTTTAGAAAATATATATGTTTTGACCCTTTTTTTTAATCACTCTTTGACCACGCAGTCCCTTCAAACCTACCTACATGTATACTAATCGAATGGAAAAAATGTGTGCAAAGTTTTACCCCATCGGCATACCCGAAACTTATAAAGCGAGCTAAAAAAGAATTGTTTTTTTTTCGTTATAAACACACAAAGTAAACCCGTATATAACAAACTAATTCAATATTCATAAGTGTAATTCAGAAATATGTCTCTTAGAACACTACACAGTAGATAAGTAGATGAGCAGACAGTTTCTAGTATATATATATATACAACAGGCGTATAAGTAAAAACAAAATGTATTTGTGATGTATGTATTAGGATGCTGTCGTGCAAACATTTAGGCAAAATATTATTCAATATTGAGTATTGTTATAAATTCATTATTGTAAAAATTTGATAAGTGATAGAAATATTGATTGAAATTAATGTTAATTCACATTTCTACTTGTTCTAATTGATTATATTTTTTATAATATATTTATAATAACCGTTGGATCAATGAATTAATAAAAATAAAAGAAACACATCCACCCTATATAGTATGTATGTAGGCGTTACATATGAGAATGTTTTCTTTTTGTATTATAAGTGATGGAAAATTTATTTCATGTATCAGTGCTGTAAAGAAGAAAAACAGATATAATATAATGTTAATAAAAAATAAGCTATTTTGCAAAATCGCAGACACTAGCTACATAAACTTAAGACATTTTTAAAATCTTAAACACACTTCAGAAGATTCAGCAATCCAAGATTTAGTTTCCAATTTAAAATACGACAAGTAATTTTAAATTTGGGAGTTTTTATCTTAAATTTTTTGGAAGTTTACGTTTCACCTCTTTAATAACCATTTAATTTTATTTAAGTCTATTAAATACTTGTTCCAATTCTCAATGTACAACTTTAAGCTGTTTTTTTTTTGAATTTTTTCATGATAAAAACTCAAACAACATATAAATAAAGAATGCCTTAATTCGTTGACAAAACTTATCAAAGGATACCATCATGATATTTAATAAAGAACATAGGTATAGCTAAAACCAAAAAATAAAGAACGTAACAATAAGTATGTGCTTTAACCTAATGTTGAGATTTATAAACTTAAAATCGCAAAATATTTTTTTATAATTTAGAGAAAAAAAATGTTTATTATATATTGTGAAGAATCGACTCTGTTTTTTGCCGTTTTCTGAAAAAAGAAAAAATTATTCTTTTTAAATACTATTTATAACCGCAATAAACTTTAAACGACTTTGTCAACGGTATGCTGTGTAATTGCAAATATGACATGTGAAATATCGTTTATATATAGTTAAGATGAAATGCGTCACATAGAGATTAATGTACTATATACAGACGTTAGCTTCAAAGAGATATCTACCTTTGTTCTTTATAGATAGATACGATTCTAAAACAATTACGTGATTAGATTTATAATTAAACCTTCTTACGTATACAGAGTCCATATATTTTCAAAAGAGATAACATATGATATTGTTTATATACTTATATGGTAGACAATATATTATCTAGTTATATGTATATGGATTATTTTGTTGGTTTTTTTTTAATACTGGCTATTATATTTCGAGCGAACCAGATATATAAAGCGCTAATAAAAGCACCAATAAAAAAAATTAAAATTTTGTTTTGTTTCACCGTACCACCTGTACTCATCGGAAAGATGGATGGTACGGCTATGGCTATCTTTGACAAAAAAAAGGTCTGTTCACACTCACCACAAGTATACTAAACATTTATGTTGTTGAACGCATATAAGTATCGAATATTAACAAAAAACCAACAAATGAAGTACACCGCCTTTTATCGAAGCATATTTAGAAAGGTACTTTAACATTAAAGTCACATAAATATACAATTAAGTCAACTACTACGCCGGCCGATGGATTTTTCAGTAATTCCAAAGTGTACTAATTTTATTTAACAACGAAACCTTTTTTCGAAAAACAATCAGAAAACAAGATGGCGGCTATTAATTTTATGGTCTAAAAATGGATTTTAGAAACTGTTCTGTTCCATTCTTGAAATCTTTTTGTATTGTTTTATAAAGGATATTTCAGGCAAGAACTCAGTCAAACAAATACATATATTATTTTTGTTATTGGACTTGTTAGGGCGTTTAAAAAAAGTAAAATTTGAGTTTTAGCCGCCATGAAAAATATGACCATATTTGCCAAATTTTTGTTCCTTTTTTCAAAAAAAAAAAATCAATGAATTTGTATATTTAAAATACGACCATATTTGCCAAATTTTTGTTATATAACTTTTGTTCTTTTTTAAAAAAAAAAAAAAATCAATGAATGTTGTAAATTTCAAGGAAACAAACGTATATAAAATCATCTGTAAAGTGTCCGAAGTTTTATCAAATGGAATGAAACTGTCGCAACTAACTCCTATATATACAACACAAAGTTTTGTATAACAACAATATACTATCAGAACAAAAAAACACAATCTTTATCACAAAGTTCTGAAAATATAATTCAATATTCAAAAAACAAAAATGTTTTCAGGTGTTATTTATATTTTGATCAAACAATTATATAACATTTTGAAAAAAGTCTTGTAATTTGTTTAAAAAAGTTTATAGAATTATACTTTTCCTAAAACTGTTAATGTATGAACATAAATCTTACTGTTACAAGATAGGCAGAAATTAGATAAATTTACATTTTTATTTATATCTACAACTAGTTAGATTTAAGATTATAAAATAAAAAATGATAATCTACCTAGTAAATTCCACATAAATCGCGATAAACACGTATTTTCGTATCGCGCATAATACCTCTAAAAAGTTAAATTGTGTTTTCTTATGTGTCTGCTGTAATAAATTAACTGATACTTACATAAAATATAGTTATGTCAAAAAAGGAAGAGCTTAATTTGGAAAACTATATATATTTGCCAACAGTTAACTAAAGGCAATGTTAGTTGATGTCGCTTCATAAACTCTTTGGAATTTTACGATACTTTGACAATCGCGATAACGGACCTGAAACGTGAAAAATAGTTCCACAAAACTTTACGGTAATCTTAGTAAATAAATGCGTTTTTTACAAAAACATTTCCTCATTACCATCAAGCAAAATGCAACGGCACTTGAAATGAGAAGAAAATAGCCTATTTTTTATGAACAGAAAAGCTTTACAAAAGTTTTCCAATATATCTAACAAGCAAAGGTGCAAGTAGAATCTGGAGTCAAGCTTTTTAAAATTTTGAAGAATATTTAAAAAAAAACAATTTTGAACTTTTTTGGCGGCGGTCGTCAAGGTTTGTGGCTGCTAGGGCGTCTCAAAAAAAATTTATATATTTCTAATTTTTGACACGTTTGTTAAGATTAAAAAAACGATGGTCATCCGAACGACAAACTTTTTTTTTTGCATTAAATCGAAAAACTGAAACACTACATTTTTGTATGCAAAATTTTTCAGTGACGGCTCAAACGGCTGAGCGCTGGCTCAATATACTTGAATTTTGTTGTCAGAAAAATTTATTTATCTTATGAAATAAAAAAAAATGTAAGGGCTATCCCTATAAAATGGCAGATTCAACCATTCGATTTTCTTTCTATCTAACGAGATATGTTAGCTACAGTTACAAAAATAGAATGTAGCTGTTTATGCTAGAAATTCGTTGGTCGCTTCTTCTGACAAAAACACTGCCGTACGGGAAAATTGGCAAATTCACGAGCAGACTGAAAGAAGGCTCAGAAGTTCAACATATGCAAAACTTCAACATTTTAAAGAAACTGTTGATGAAATTGACATCGAAATAGAAGATTTGGAAATTCAAGAATTGGAGATTGAACGTCGATTAATTGAAATCCGAAAGTAGAAAATTCACCATAAAATGCAGGAAGAACACCCAGATTATCATTACAGACGGTCATCGAGATCTTCATTAATCAAAAACAACTCACTTCAGAAAGATGTCCCGTTCCAAAAATTAATTCCTCAAGTTCAAAATCAGCCGCTGAATGGAAATTACATTCTTACAAATGGTGCTACTAAATTTGTGGAAAAATTCAATGGCGATACTACAGTAAATGGCCGTTCGTTTGTGAGACACGCTATGAGAACTTCCCAAATTTGGTGGCAGCGTTGAAGACTGGCCACGTTTAAACCTCTATATCTGTTCCGAAGTTTGTAAGTTTTCGAATGAAGAAAACATGTTGTGTTAGGATTATATCAATGCAATTTTTATTCGGCCGTTGTTCATTGTTCGCATGGAAATTGAAAGAAAAAATTGCTCAGTGAATCCCTTAGAAAGCTTCCTACGTATTGCAAAATGAAATAGGCTGAATATCGAACAACTTTGGAACATCACGCGAAAAAATATCAATTACCAAGTAAAAAAATAATTGCATAAGAATTACAAAAAAAACCGTTATTTAAAAATGACATCCCTATCGTCTTAAAAAAGGAAATGCCAAGAAATTTGATCGGTCAAGTCTGAAGCGATTCAACGGGAGCCAGAAAATATAATGAAGGCTATGAATATAGTATTCTGGATTCTTTTGGAATGCATTTAAAGTGAATACAAAACCAAGAAAACGCGAAGAAATCATTGAATTAAAGGCTTTTTGAAGCTGGGATTTTTTGAAAAATAAAAGAAGATAACATCGAGCTAAAAAATCGTTTAAAATGAATTGAACAAAAAATTTAAAAAAAACAATCGACAAAAGTTATTGTAAGAATATGAATCATTGCATCGGTAATGGATACGCTCAACAACAAACTATAAAGATGAATTAAAAAATAACAAGAAAGTTTAAAACTTTCCACATTTCGATGTCACAAATCCGAATAGATCTGTTAAGATCGAATAGTATTTTATGCCTAAATGAAAACAATGCAAAAGTTAAAGAAGGCCCTGATTTGATGATACAATAATGGTGTGAATTCAAACACGAATGTATACAGTTACACGTATATTGTGATGCAATCGACCATACCTAAAGCGAGATTTGTCAGTTCAAAATCAAAGGTAACCCATATTAAAAGGAACTACGATTCAAAGACTAGAACTCTAGCCAGGATTCCAAAACAGTATCATATTGGGTCAGTTAAATAGAAGAGCTTTTACACATAAAACAGTGGCGATGAATACAAAAATTAGAAAACGTGGCTGACAAAACAACAAGAAGCAACAGATCTAATATTCTTGTACGAAATAGCCGATGCACAGAAAAAAAACGTTATATTGCTACCAAAATATAACTTAGAATAAGTGCAATATTATATTAGAACAACTGATATTATATTAGAACGACTGTGACACTTAGAATTTAAAAGTTTTAATTTTAATGTAAACGTTTTTTATTTACTACAGACTTAAAAGGATAGAAACGTTAATATGGGTAAAGGACACAACTTTTCACATTTATTATAAACGTAAATACGTTTGAGGTAAACGATAATTGTTTCTTTGGAACGAAAAACCATCACATTCTTAACGAGAATTGTTTATTGTAAACGACTTACTACTGAACAATATTTTTATTGTTTAAAACAAACATATTTGTCAGTTGTAGCAAACGTTATACCGTTCCATGTAAAAACGTTCAGATCAAACGTTTATTTTTTTCTGTGTTATATCTTTATATACCTGAATAGGAAAGAAAAACCACCAACTAAATAAAAAAGAAAGATTAGTGAAATTGTCTGGTTTTTTTTGGATAAAAAAATACCTGATCAGCATCGAAGAATGACTATTGCATCAAAATGAATTATCCAAAGAAATCAAAAAACTCAAAGCATTGGACTCAAAGCATCTCTATACTGAAATGCTGACTATGTATTACCACAAAAATTTGGGGGAAAATCACATTTCAATCAAATCTCACACGTTTTCTCACATTTGAAATCATTTTTAAAGTTCTTACAGTTTCTCACAGTTCTTACAACGGGACCATCCCTGAATTATACTTGAATTGCGGCAAAATTATTGGGATGTAAGTTCTAGACATGCAGCGAAGAAATCATTTAAAAAATGCCAGTGGTGAAAAGTTAAAAATATTGTGTCGGAAAAACCCGAAATAAGACTAATACCGAGAAGCGGAACAAACCTATTTCGACGTCTTTTTACGGATTTATTTTGGCTTTTATAAGTGATCGTAAAAAAGAAGCAAAAAAAACCGTAACAGTGTAATAATATATGAGAACTTTCAAAACAACAACAATTCACTTACTCAACAATACTGGCTATTTGGCGATTGATTTCCAGACGAGGTTAACAAAATGAAATCTGGTCGAATAATGGTACACTTTTAAAGCTGCTAAAAAAAATTACGTAAATGTGTTCAAGCTTTCAATAATCAACAAATCGGAGAGTTTTTATCAGCAAACGTAATTTCATGACGATTCATACCACCAAGCCATCGACATATGGATGGTTGCTGGAGAAATTAATACGATTTGTTAAACCGTCTTTATTAGTCAGTAATCGACCATTATACCACACGTTTCATTGGTCTGAATGAACCATTAACACCAAACAACTTTTGAATTGACTCAAACGAATGAATTGGGCCTATAGTAAATTTTGAAAAGGCAAGGGATAAGAGAAGAGTTACACTAATACTCAATACAAGAACAATTTGATTGAGTGTCAGAGGAAATTGGCCAAAAGAAAAATACAGAATGTAATCTAGACAAAGACAGTATAGTTCAAATAGTCAAATGGTTTATACTGAAAACCCGTAAGAAATGTGTGCAAGTTGGCAATAAATGAAAATTCAACAAATATTTCATCAAGGTTCAGAATGTTTTGAATCAACTGTACAAAAAACAGAAGTAGCCAACGAAAATCAACTCAAAAGTCGATCAATCAAATTAAAGATGTCGAAAGCTATATGTTTCAATCTGAACAAAAAGCCAATCTTCCTCGACTTCTCATCCGATTAAACGACTGAAGCTACATAAGTATATCAGTTTATTACATCTAATCTAAATAAATCATAAGAGCATTCTTTGATCCATAAGAAACGATTGCAATTATTAGCCAGAAGTTATTTCAGGGGGGGGGGAGGATTGCAGTAATGGGTAGGTTAGAATAGCGCCGCCACATGCGAAAACTTTCACGATTTTTACATGCTAAAGCATAATTAATGTGTGCACCTCTTTCTCCTCCTCCTCCTTCTTTTCCTCGTCCCTCTTCCCTGGATATGCCCCTGCAAGGTACGGATGGTAACTCAGAGCGAACACCTTTACCATTTAAAACACGTTTGAAAGTTTGGTGATTAAGGTCACAGAAACTTAGCCACAGTATCTCGCCAAGCGGAATACTCCCAACCGATAAGAGGTGAAATTAGGAAATTGCCATCGCCTACAACGAAAGTCGATCGAAGAATTCATAGGCATAAAGAAGTAAAAAATTAAATTATACACATCTCTCGGTTCTTAGAAAACTTCCCAATAAACAAACAAAATATCATGGCATTTTTTGGCCAGTAATATACCGGGATACGGCATAAACTTGCATTCCAAGCCAAATGGCTACAATGATTCGTTACAAAAAATCTTCATATAGAACATTTTCAAATTCAACAGGTCGTTTTGAAAATATGCATTTGTATATCGTGAGTCCGCTTCGACCGTATGGTGGATTTTCGTATATATTGACCATCGTTGACAGATTCAATCGTTGGCCCGAGACCTACCTGATGTGAGATATGACCGCAGCAATTATAACGTATTCTAGAAGCCAGTTCGAGCCACGCATGTTTGATGAAATAACCAAACTAATACTGCCGAATGGAGTCAAAACCTATCATAAGTGCTTTTTGGCATTCGGAAAGTTGACGAACCGCAACTTTTCGTTGTACATGCAATTTTGATAGCGGCTCGCAGTTCGGAGTAATGCACCACTGTTAAAGAATAATGAATTTGTTAAGGGTAAGCAAAATAATGATGCGTTTCCCATGTTATACAAAACAGAGAACAAACAGGTATTCAAACAATTGTCGCTTCAAAAACTTTATTCCCAAGAGAATGGATCAGGTATTCAATCTGGAAAAATGTTTAAAGACAAAAATAATTGTTACTGTTATTGTAGTGATATATGTTGTTCGTAATCATAGATTTTTACGTATGGGTCGAGCTGTTGAACTAAAACCACAACAAATAGCGCACTGAAAAAATAATTTGTTCGTTCCAAGAAAATTACGTTATTAAGTCGAATAAACGACTTTCGTTTGTACTTGTAATCTAAAAGGTTTACGTTTAAAATAAAAAAAAATCGCTTACCTCAAATGTATTTACATTTGAAATCAACCTAAAAATTTGTTCACAGTTCCCTGTTTTTATGTTTGAAGTAAATGAAAATACGGTTACATATAAATAAACCCAAAGTATCTTATTTTTATATAAAATTGAGGTTAGTCTAAATACGAGAGGATTGTTAAAATTGAATGAACGTTGTAAATTGCTCCTAATTTCTATAAAAAATCTCAATTTGTGAACAACAACGTTCCTTTAAGAAAAACAACCGTGAGAAGTCGAGTTAAAGAAAACGGCTTTTTTAACATACTCGGCAGTAAAAAAGCTAAAATCAGAGCGAAACACTATGGGAGAAACAGCTAAAACATAGAACTGCGTATAATCTTATTTGATACAAATCGAATAAACTGACTTGTAAGTTCGATTCAAATCATAAACGATCCACATCCAACGTCAGACGGTAAAGCATCCGTCCAAATGGATGATTTGGGTGTAATCAGGAGAAAGAGTGCTAGTGAATTGTAAAAAATTGGAGTTAGCGAAGGGAAATATTAAATAAGTGGAATAAAAGTGATCCGGTCAAGAAAACCATTGTCAATTATATTAAAAGTATGCCTCGTCAAATACAGGCTGCCATAAGCTATCATGAAAAATGGCCAAAATATCATACTAATACTAAATAAAAATAAACCAATTTTTGTCAAAAGATTTACTAAATTTTTTACTTCCACATACGTATATATGTATGGAAGGCTAACTACCGGATTCGATTCTAGTTTTCACAGAAGTTGTGAAGACATTAAAAAAATTCGTAATCTAAAATTAGACTGTTTTTCTAAAAAATTTGCCTAATTATCGAACTCGATTCTATGTAGTTTAAACATAGCATAAGTTGTGGAGATTTAAAAAATTCGCAACTCCAAATAAATATTAACGTAGATATGTATAATGTATATCAAAGTACCGCGTCCGATCGGCAGCCTCTTTTATTGGAAATCTTTTAAAAAAGTACATAAACTATTTTTTGTAAAATGGACAAGTTTCGGGTACCCAAAAAATTTAAACCTTGAACCCTAAACTTTAAGTCGTATACCGAAACCTGATGTTCGGATACTCGAAACCCGCTACCTCAATCCTGTAACTCGGGTACCTTAAAACCTTGATTGTGGACCGATAGCGTGAGACCTGAAATCAGTTACGGATCATATATACATATGATATACTTCGGGGATTCAACATGATAAATTCTTTCATTCAATTTATAAATTTTGAATTATAATTGAGCTGAAATTTTACAGTATTTTGAGACCATTTTCCCAGAAAAATAAAAAAAAATTATGGAAAAAGTGCAAATTACATATTCCAAGATTTTACTTATTTTACTGCGGTTACAGTTGCAGCGCTAAATGCCCAAATATGTTGAGCATAACAAAAAACTAGACTCGCCAATTTTTAGCCGAATCTGAAATAGAGGAGAGCGGGTATCCAAAATTAAAAATTTGTTCTAAACATAAGAAATTTTGCATTTTCATAAATTACCCAAATAAAACAACATTGAATTGAATTAAGTCTTAATTTGAGGTCCCATTGAAAAGATAAAAGGTCATACAAATTTTGAAGTCTTGAAATTTCAATGAAATCACATTTAAATCTTTAATTCTGTTTGAAACGTCAACAAAATGTCAACATTCAAACGAGGATTTCTGAATTCTTGAAACCTCATCTCATATTCAAATCTTGAAATCGTACTGAAATTCCATTAGATTCTTGAAATCCCATTCTAATCTTAAAATCTAGAAACGTCATTAAGAACCTATTCGAGTTTTAAAGCTGATACTTATTCTTGAAATTTCAGAATCTTGAAGTTTTATTTAAATCTCATAAGAATCCTGTTTTTTTTTGAATGCCCACTAAACAATTTAACCAAGCACGGGTTGTAACGAAAGTTCCAACAAGTTACTTCGATGTCACACTGTCACCATTATTGTTTCGGATTTCAATAATTTTGTTTGTTATTAAAGAAATCGAGAATCCATTATGCGAAAAAAAAAAACAGTTTTCTTAGAAAAACTTTGCTGTTTACGACTATTAGATTAAAAGGCACTAAAAAATAAATTTTCAGGTCAATCAAATGCCCCTGTCCTCTATAAACGCAAATCAAATTCATGAAAAAATATCATATTAAGATGAAAATCTGTATATTTGTTTTGGTCTGTTTCAACGGATATGAAAATCGGTATATGGTCGACACAAAGTGTTGTCTGTGCTAACTATGTGGAATATTAACGTGACCTAGCGGAATAGGCGATTTGCAGTCTTTTTAAGTTATATATCATTAAAAATGTAATATGAACAGATAATTTACTCAATTCAGAGCTTACGATAAAACATAAAAAAATTGCTAAATAACATGATGGTTAACATAGAGCATCCGTAGAATTCAATATTCGTAATATTCAAATTTATTTAAAATAGAAATTTAAGTTTATCGTTCTTTTTGGTATAAACCAGATTGAAAAACAACGAAACGGATAACAAAAAAATTAAAGGCCGAACATTTACAAATTGAAGTTGTAGGGAGTGGGCGAATTCCTAGCGAGTCCAAGGAAAAGTTTATTTCTGTTCGATCTGCTTTAGATAGAGATTGCATGAGAAATGTGTGGCCATTTGAAGAAAGAACATTATATAGAACAAAAAATATTTATTTACGAGTTCTAAGAATTATCCTAAAACACCCAATAAAATTTCATTGAAGCTTTTGTTAGCGGTACAGATTAAGGGCTTCTGAAAGTAGACTATTTTAAAGAAATGCGTAGATTTGAATTGTTTCACTCAAAGCTCCGAAATACACACAGATTAAGTTTTTCTTCATGAGATTTGTTAAAATTTCTATTTAAATTAAGTTATTCCAATTTTTTTCTAATAATCCAAGAAATTAGACTCGGCTACCGCAATGTCAAACAGTAGTATGTAATGAAAATCTAAAGTAGACTAATTTTGTTCCAC
>JANTEX010243478.1:0-12727 GCA_024741295.1 Macrocera vittata | reverse complement strand
TCATTTCTTATTCATTATTCATTTTTCATTATTCCTTATTCATTATTCATTATTAATTATTCATTATTCATTATTCATTATTCATTATTCGTAATTCATTCTAAATGGCGATCAGCTATTACCAGTTGGCCAACTGGGCTAATTCAGCAACAATTATAATGGCATTTAGCAACGATGCACATAAACAACGCCGCCCTCAACTGTCATCTTGATGCATCGTAATTTTTTTATCATTCACAATTTGGCAGTGTGTGTATGCATACATTTTTATTGCATAGCGATAATCGCGAACAAAAGTTTCTTTTCTTTTACAATTTTCTATCTCAATAATATAGAAAAATTCAATTACTATTCCACCTACGATTGAATTCAAAGTGCGACAAACCCAAGATTTGCATTGAACCCACATAATGGCGGCTGAAATAAAACCAGCACCCCGCAGTGCCAACGATAGGTTTAGCACCACAAAAAAGCCTGAACTTCTTAGCAAATTGGAAGGCAACAATGATGACGTGAATGCAGCCGTCTTGATTCCTGGCGAAGATGGTGTTATCAGTGTTTCCGATGATAAGTAAAAAAAATAATATTTTTCTAATTAGAAATGCGTGTCTAGATATAATGTGTGTGTGTGTGTGTGCATGGATACGGAAAAACAAATGACGAAAATTGATTGTACCCCATTTTCAACTATATTTTATAGAACAATTCGTGTATGGTTGAAACGGGATTCGGGTCAATATTGGCCAAGTATATGTCAATATATGCCATCGGGCTGTACGTCCGTTGATTATACACCGGAAACCAGACAAGTGTTCATCGGCCAAGAAAATGGAACCGTATCACAGTACACATTATCGGATGACTGCAATCGTTTGTCATTGATTCGTGACTATTTGGCGCATCAGGCTCGAGTTACGGCCGTTGTCTTTGCAAAACATAGCGGTTGGATATTGTCGTGCGGTCGTGACAAATTGTTTTCATTTCACTGTACAGAGACATCGAGACGCCTTGGCGGTTACACATTTGATGCCTGGTGTACGGCTTTACAGTATCCTTTGTGATTTGTTCTATATATTGTTCACGTAGTTATTATTCGTTTTGGTGTCACGTTTTTGCGACGTATATTCGCTTGCGTTTTTCTTTTTTTCTGTTTTTTTTTTTAAATCAATATCTTCTGTTGGTATATTATTTTCCTAAACTTAATCACGTCACACGTATAGGTATGATTCACAGGATAAATATGCATTTATCGGTGATTACAGTGGACAAATTACGATGTTACGTATTGATCAAACGGGCTCCACATTCGTGACAACATTCAAAGGCCATACAGGTGGTTGTAATGACGGATTGTTTGATATTGGATCAAATTTTAATATTTCTTTTTGTTATCTTTTTGAAGGTTCTATACGCGCATTGAGTTGGGTAGCTGGTCCACAGTTATTGTTTAGTGGATCATTTGATCAGTCAGTCATTGTATGGGATGTTGGTGGACGACGTGGAACCGTGTACGAACTACAGGGACACAAGTAAGTCGTTGTGTTGATGGTTGTCTGTCTTGAAATTTGGTCAAATTAAGTGTTTATGTTTCAGTAACAAAGTGTCAGCGCTGGGCTATGCTAATTCAACACAACAACTGATATCGGCCGGCGAAGATTCGACTTTGGTGTTCTGGGAAATGAATGCAATGCGAAAAGAGGTACCAACGTGGGTGGACTCGGACACATGTCAATTGTGTACACGACCGTTCTTTTGGAATTTTCGTGCTATGATGGATCAACGACAAATTGGTGAGCACCATTAGAAAGACTGTGAATGTTTTCGAATCAAATGGTTTCTTTTTGTTTAAGGCATACGACAACATCACTGTCGCAACTGTGCCAAAGCCATTTGTGATAAATGCTCTGTGAATCGTATCAATATACCGATAATGGGATTTGAATTTGATGTCCGAGTGTGTGACACGTGCTACAAGCAACTGCAGACTGTAGAGTGAGTACATACGATCAAAAGTTATATTCGTTGTTTTTTGTAGGAACAGTGCGGTCGTACGATCATTGTATACCAGTTATGGGATTGCATATCTTGAGGAGGTTTTTATCTGCTAAACATAGTGGGTGTGAAAAATCGTTTTATCTGAAATTATCTAATTCAAGTCATTTTTTATCCGGAGTTCTCCAAAAGGACTCTAGGGGCCAAAATTGTATCAATAACTTGTCCGGAATAAATTAAAAGTTTTTCAAAAAAATCGTTATCACCCGAGGATGCAATTTTAGCATATGGGATAGTATAAGGCCTACAATAGTTGGAAATATGTAGGATATAGCCGGGCAACCTGAATGTAAGAAAATTGGGTCCGGATAAAATTATGAGACTGGGGTAATCCCAGATACTCTTGCAAATTGTGTCGGATCAAGATGGTCAATTGTCTTCATACATACTACCACTCTATTTCAGACCGTTTAAGAGCTACACCCAAATAAGATTTGGAAAATGGCTCTCAACCTATTACTACGGGACCTTTTATGTGGACACTATTGTTGCTAGGCGCTGTACCATTTACATACAATTTGGTTTGCACACATATTTGTCACGTTTTGAGGCGATTTGAAAATCGAGATTTTTGGCCAGGTGTCATCAACTTAAATACGCGAACCGTTATCAAGGAGATGTGTATGGCCGAAAGTTGCAAACAAATATCTTCCATACTGTGTGGGGATTGAAAAAAAAAATTTCAAGTGCTGATTTTACATTGGATGACTTTAGCTGCATGATTTTTGTATGACAACGACTTTTTAGGTACGTGGAGCTAAAATATATGGAAAGTGGAATATATATATATATATATATAAAGTATGCCTGACTGAAATAATAAAGAGATGACATCATCTCAAAGATCGCTCTGTAAAAGCTTCTGTAAAAAATGTCAATCGACCAAAGAGGCTGCTAAATCAGATAGTCATATTCAGGGATCATAGAAATGGCATCAGTCTAATAAAAGAACCAGACAGTAAGTTTACGGAAAATCAATAATTTTACGTTATTAAGTCTGTCTTTCCATTCTGATACTAGCTTTGAATTCACTTTTACCGATTCAAGAGCTCTCAATGCGGCTTGGCTATCGGAACTTTTATAAATCGTACTACCTACAGGCTCAGTATTGGTATCATGTCTGCGCAAGCCAGTATTGCGTAGACTTCTGCCTGAAATACGGTTTCCGATTTCCGTTGAGAGATCCATCAGTATACCATACTGAGAACCCAAATGGTGGATAAACTGAATTCTCACCGTTCCAGTTGTCTCTAGGGGGTAGATCTATAGCAAATTCAAGATGAAAGGATTCTCTTAAGTTTATCAGTGTTTATGTCTAGATCTGGATTTTAGTTACTATTTGGTCCCAAATGAGACTACTGTTGTTCCAGTAGTGCTTTTCCATTCATTAATGCAGAGGGCTGAGCTACAGGCTACTAGCGGGGTCACAGGTGGCGGATAGTGAATGGCCTCTAGATATAGAGGCTAGCTGCGAATATTATGAATAAGCAGTCCCCGACCAAATAGCGGCTAAATTGGAGAACATGGTGGACAGCAAGTCGTTGGTAGGACTTGCTTCAAGAAATATCACAATGTTCCATGAAGATTTAGTGACATGGCGAGAAAATGCCGCCATTAAATAAGCAGAACCAAATGCTAGCAAGAAAACTGGAGGCGTTTGAACCATAATGGGCGGCTGATGGACTGCGTCTGTGCCGTATCGGTCGGCAGAAATAAAAGTCTGGCCGTAGACTAAAAAGGCTAGGGAAGGATACCCAATTTAAAAACCATAAGCAATTAAGAAAGTTAGAAGAAACAGTCTCACAGTTGTGCAAGGAAATGTCTTCACTAAAAGCCGAGAATGAATTTCTGAAAATGTCAAATAACTGGCGAATGCCGGCAAAAGACCAGTGCGAGGAATACCACACAGACGAGGAAGAACTTGCGAACGAAGTAGGTAACTTACTTTAACTTTCAGAAATCCCACGGACATGGAATCCATCTAAGAATGGATTTAATATAGCTTAGACGGAATGGATGTGGAAGGAGCAGAGGATCTTCCTAGATAATCTAGCTGGATTTTACAAAAAAGCAAACGGAATACTAAGAAAAGAAATGCAGAGTCATTACCAGAGTACGTTGTACCAACTAGTAAACAACAATCAACAAACAGCGGCTTTAACCAGAAAGAAAAACAAAACAAACAAAAACAGCCTCCACCTGTATACATAGTAGTTATCAAAGACTATACAGCTTTGAACAAATTAATGAAAGTGATCACCAAAAAAGGTCTTCCTTTGTTTATGTTAACCTATGGTAAAGAGGAAAGTGCAAAAAAATATTTTGTATACAAGCAATACAAAATATGAGGGTCAATATAGAACCAATGAGAAATACTACTGCTAAGATAGTGCAGTGCAGAAAATGCCAAAATTTTAACCACACCTAAGAGTATTGCGAACGTAAACCGAGATGTGTAAAGTGCGCTGGAAATCACCATTCGACCACATGCACGATCTGGAGAAATATTCCCGTGAAATGCGTAAGTTGCAACGGACAACACCCGGCCAAATTTAGGGGCTGCGAGACAGGGTAAAGAAACCAGCACCAAATCGTCGAATCAATGAAACAAAAACATCAAAACTCAGTCAACAAACAATAAAAGAAGCACCTGCATGCCAGGGTGGAAAAGTTACTCATGCAGCAACGATCAAAGAATCTTTGGTAGCATTGGTGACGATAGTAAAAGTGGATACTTCCTAAAGGAAGTAACTAAATGCATAGAGGCAATCAATAAGAGGCTAGTCGGAACTGAACAAAGTCGTTCTCGAGCAACTTCAGGCTTTGGGAACAAGAAAAATCAAAGGGCCTTATAACAAAAAATAATGTATCATACATATAGAATAGTTATTTGGAATGCAAATGGACTATACCAAACATATCAACGAACTAGAAATATTTCTCATACACATAAAATAGACATATGCCTTACCTGTTAAAGCCTTTTCACCAGATCGTCTTTTGCAAAAATTCATGGCTATAGATTTTACCATTCTATACATCCGGCAGAAAAAGCTAGTGGCGAATCAGCTGTATTCATTAGAGTTAACATTACATATTATAAAGAATTAAACATTGAAAAAGAATTCATGCAAGTGAAAACAATTAAGTTCCAAAGCAAAAATTGTTTACTTAATGTATCGGCAATATACTGCCTACCACGATTTAATCTGAAAAGTAATGATTATGAAGCATTGCTTAGCTCACTGTGCCAAAAAAAATCATCATAGGCGGTGATTTTAACGCAAAAAACTTGCACTGGGGTTCCAGAATCACTACAACAAAAGGAAGAGAACTGTTTACAGCGGGACATAAACTAAAATGCGACCTATATGGACATATGGGGTACAGCTATGGGGCTGCACTAAGAAATCAAACACGATAATACGATTAATACAGACGTTTCAAAATAAAGTGCATTGTAGATGCACCATGGTACGCCCAAAATTAAGACATACATAAAGACATGTAGGTAGATAGATTGCAAAAAGTCATCGCAAACCATGTTGCACACATTACAAACACCTTGATAATGGGTATCGCTGAAACTAGTTGGTGAAAAAATATAACAAAATATTTTTAAACATGAAAAAATGACAAATGTTTTTTCATTTATTTTTGGATACCAAATCATTCACTATATGTTAAATTGGGAAATTATTTACTGAACATCTATATTCAGAAATGACCTCATTCCCCCTTCAAATAATAATAATAAATAAGGCTGGAAAAGAATAAAACGTATAACATCTGTAAGAGGTATAAAATGGAAACTTCACCAACCAAAGCAAATCATGCCCCGTTTCTACTCATTGGCAAATATTCACAGGCCAGGTGAGGCAATGCGAATGATCTCGATGAACATAGGGTCAGCTTTTCGTAAAATTGGTCAAATGATCGTAGATGAAACAATAAAGTTAACACAACCAACAGAATTGTAAGTTGAAAATTCACTGGAGTTCTTAGAAAAATTGAAGGTCATAGTTGTTAATTGAAATGAAATCATTGTTTCATTCGACGAAAAAGATATTCAATTGCTTTAAAAATTGATGGATGAATTACCGACAGAAAAGACTGATGTTCTTATGAAAATGGCAACTGTTTGCGCGAAACACAGTTATTTCACTGTCTACGGTAAATTTTACCAGCAAGATCGTGGAACAGCAATGGGAAATCCTCTTTCACCAATTTTCGCAAACGTTTATTAGTCGGCCTTCGAAACTCGTCTGTTGAAAGATCATTCCTTTCCCTTAAGTTTGGTTTAGATATGTTAGATATAATCGGAAAATATCAATTGAGAAGAGTAATGACGTTGTTAAATTCAAATGAAAGTCGATTAGTCAGAAATCGAAGTCAACAACTTACTAGCCCTTTTGAATCTCGAAATCACTTGAATCGAATTATCAAGTTAACTAAATTTCAACATATATATGAAACCAACGGCAACAGCGAGATATATAACAAGTCCATCCAACCACAACTATCAGCACAAACGCACCGCTTTCCGCTCAATGACTTACAGACTGATTAACATTCCTTTGAGTGAAACAAACTTCGTAAACGAATTGCAAAAAAAAGAAAAGCTAAAATCAACGGCTTTCATGGGGAGTAAATTATTGCACATAAAAGAAAAAAGTTTTTGAGGGATTCAATTTAACACCAATTTCATCACCAACAAACAATAGTCGATCTAAAAACACGTATCATCCGGATCTATCAAAAAGAATAAGTTCAAAGAGCTGAACATCGAATTAATTTAGGTCAGTGGTCGAAAATAAGGGAGCTTACCGGGTTCAACAAAAGAGAAAATCCCAACACAGCAAAAAGACGGCATAAATTCTGTTCAATGTCAAAACTGTATAAAAAAAATGTAAATTGGTCCAACGAGACGTCCAATATAGTCATCCGTTTCTCGGAACCTCACTCGCATATACGTTATAATCGTCCAAAAATTCAATAGGCATAGCAGAACGTATTTTATTGAATGATGAACACACTACAGACAAATCCAATTTAAAATACGAGTGTATTTGTATAATTAAAAATGAACAGTCACTGATGAATAGTAACTTGGGTCCAGTAACCAGTAATTTATTCAAATAGTGCAAAAGCTTTTGTCACACATATAATGCTTTGCTAATTGTAATTGTCTATTATGTGTATTGGTAGTTTGATGTTAACATTTGTATACATTTTTAATTTTGATATATTTTTATACTTAGACTTTATCCGCGTATATTATGTAAACTATTTTTAAGATTTTAATAGTGAGTATTTAACCCAGTGGAAGATATCTTTGATGTCGAGAAACTTCCGTTTTTCTATAAAAGAGTGAAAACACAAAATTTTTGTTATTGATACCAGGTTCACAGTTATCGACAATAATCATTTTAATGTAATTTTGTAGGTAAATATTGATGACCTTGGCTGACACTGTCAAGAACTATTTCTGCAGGCTCAAGATCGAATGTACAATAAAAGCTGCAAAATGGTTCATCTTGGTCATGTCATTTGTCCACATAGTTTTCAAAGTCCTTACCTCTACCAGATATCGATTTGTTTGTTCATACCTTAAAATACAATTTAGACACCGTTTTTCATACCAATATGGTAATTTTTATGTAATTTTCATGTATTTGAATTTAACTTTTAGATGAGAGGGAGGTTTCATTGGTTCTTTTAATAGAATTCTCCGGTATTTACAAAAATTTGAATCGAATTTAAACATATAAACAAAATCTTTTATTTTTTTTTATAAGTGTACTCTATACATAAGTCTAATCCCTTTGACAGTTTCGTCTAAAAATCTTGCAAGTCGCTTTTATTAATAGTCTTCAACATCTGCGAAAATTTAAATCCAATATATTGTCATAAACAAAAATAAAATATATGAAAACCATTATTTACTTCCAAACATATAAAAATGAAAGTACTGGTTTCGCTTCATTTCTTTTTTAGTTTTGAGGTGGCCGTAACATTTGTTGATGATACTTTTTTGGTGTTTTTAAGATGTTTCGAGTAAGCTAAGGCCGCTAGCACGCTAAGCGTTTTGTGTCCGGACGATTTCGTGCGCACCCTTGATTTTTTTTTACAAAAACTGTTTGGAATAGAACTCTATTGTCTTTGGGCAGGATTAGACCTAGGAAGAGAGCATCTTCAAACTACTATATTGAAGAAACTACTTTTAGTTTACGATCTACTTTTTTCATAATTATCCGATATAATTCTAATTTCAACAAAAATTGGATAGATCTAGGAAAAGTCGACAAACACCTTTACTGACTTAAAAAAAATCTTTTGTATAACATTTTTTTCCTAATTATCGGCTTTTAGTTGTAGTTTCCACAAAATTTGAACAGGATCGAAAAAGGGAGAGGCGAGGGGAAAGGGGTACCTCAATACCTTTATTGGAAAAATTACTTGTTCTACGATTATGTTATTCTATTTATGAGATTTGGTTGTAGTTCTCTCAAGAGCTGGCCAGTAGGGTGCATCGAAAAATCAACTTTTGAGAATTTCAAAATGCCTGAGGGCGGAAAACTTGCCTTTTGGACTAAGAAACACACAAAAAAAAATGTTTCGATTTTGATCGCCATCTTGTACTGCGCCTCAGCCAAAAACCTTGAAAATCGCATACTTTTTTTAGTTTTTGCACCCTAACATGAGTTGGAGATATTTTAGGCAAAAAATATATTCTAGGCTATTAAAGCTCATAAAATTACCTTTAAAACAAGTATAAGTACGTTTTCATAGCGTTCTTGTTTCCAGAGATATGATTTTTTAAAGTTATAAAATGCTATGATAAAGTAGATTTAGTGATTAATATGTCTTATAAGTCATTAATTTTTCAGATATTTTGAATTAATTTAACTATTAAGCAAACAAAAAATATTTTTTTCGCTTGTTGTCATTTTATTAATAAAAATAGTAAAAATTTTGTTAAAAAAATAATTTTATTAACATGATAAAAATTAAAAAAAAAATAAACATTTAAAATTCATACTTCATTTCACAACATAAATAAAATATATATTATTATTTTAAAGAATTTAGTTGTAATTATTTGTGTTTTTAATTTCATAATCAATTTTTGTGTTGAAACGTGGAGTAATTGAGCGCGACTCTAGCTTAGATCGGATAAAGCCATCTCTAGTTTCCATTCCAACTACACTACCGGATGATTCACTTACAACTTTGACAGCTCTTTCAACTGCCTGTGAATGCAACGGCATTTTTTTAATTTTATCGATAGCTGGATTTTGTGTATCAACTATGAATTGTTGTAGTTGCTCGTTCGAAAGGTCCATTGTTGCTGGTGGTTCATGGACTGTTATGTTTTGCCAGTCAATCAAGTTGATGTAGTCAGTTGCATTGAAATTTAGTTTCGGTATGTTAAATTTTCGAATATGCGTCGTTTTTATTTCACCGCGCAATTTTAGGATTTTTCGGACCGATAGTTCGCGAATGTGTTGTCTTTTATCCGCCAACATTCCCAACAGCAGATTCTCGGGATGAGCAAAAAATCACCGGCTCAACAATTTTTTTTAAATGATCTGGCATATATCTAGTTTTTTGAATTGTTAGAAAAATATTTTCTGGTCCGAATGTACAAGCTGGTTCGATCTTTATCTTAAACCACATAGGAGCATACACATTTAACACGAAATATGCCAAATGCATTAAATTTTCCGATGGTTCTTCGATAGAAATATAAAGACGGAGTATGCGATTTGCTGTCGTCAGCCAACGAGAATGAACCATTGTCCTGGATTTCGTTTGGATAGACTTTCTGTGTAATGTCTACATAATAAAAAACAATATAAATCGACAATAAACTCAAAGAGTTTTATTATTTTACCTGTATTTATAGCCATACAAACGTCGTATAAATATGACTGGTCCGTGCTAAGGTCAGGCTTTAATATCACGGGAAGCTCACAGTTGATCTGCTTAAACATCACTATTGGCCGATTTTTACAATTTTGTAGAGCTTGACCCACTTCACCGGAAAAAAGCTTTTGGGCCTGTTGTTTTTCCGACCAAATATTCAATCAAATGCCGCAAAGGCAGTTCATTTGCATGAAGTTGACATATTAGCCAATGAACCGGCCGCTTAATTTTATGTTCCATCAAGGTTATCACACCTGTTTTTTTCCCGTATTCACCACAGTTCCATCACATCCCAAGTATTTTAAATTAATCAAATTAACTTCACCAACATATTGTAAAATACTTTCAAAAATGTCGCAAGATTTTCCTGTGATTGGTGTAACGTGACCGATGTATTTTGAACCAGGTTCTTGAAGTAACACAATGTGTTCCTCAGAAATTAGCTTTCGTCGATGATCCCGAATAACAAGCGTTTTATCTCTACGTCCATCAAAAAACAGACCAGCGAATTCAGATGTCAAAGGTTCCTTCAGGCTTGTTCGTATTTTCTGTCGAGCACGGCGTATTTTGCTTTTATCTATAACGTTTTTTAGAGTCAGAGAGTAAGCCATAATCCTGAAGAACAGCTGACGCAATATGTGCACCGCTTCTATCGGAGATACCGTATCGATCTAAGGTAATTGCTAGTGTCGGCAATTGGCTAAGGTTTCTGTTGTTACTGTTAGTAGAAGTTTAAGAAACAAAACTTTTAGTAATTTTCTTCCTGCGGCTTTGTATTGGTGATTTATCTACAGTAGGGATTGTATTTTTAAATCCAGCGGCACGCAGCGCTTGTCGGTTATTTCTATCTTGTCGTTTTTTTATTGTTTTTGTTGTTTTAAAATCTATTCCTCCAATTCCCATAATTCTTGCCGTACGTTGGTCGATTAAAAATTGTTGTTCAGCAAACGGAACTTTAAACTTTTTTTCGCATGTGCAATTTTTGAAGTCTGAACATTTACATGCCGCTATGTCGAAAAGTTTTCATTTCTCAGTAAAAAATCATCAATTTTTTGCTTGAAGCTCGGTATTTCTTTTTTTGACAAAAAATGGCGTCTTAGTAAACTACATTTAGTATAGTGCTGTCTAATTAAAGATGTGATCCGCTGCCGGCTAACTATGGGTATCGATGCAGAACGCCAAATTTCTTCTACTTTTGTAGCGACAAGGTCAACTGACTTCTTAACTTTATCCACATTACATTTTTTGTCCGATTTATTGGCCAGGTTATTTTGAATAAATATACAACATTTAATTATTGAGTTAATTGTTGGCAAAATTGAGTAATTAAGATCTTCTGGAACATTATATATACAATCGATAACTTTACTGCGAAGATGAGACATTTTGAAAGTCCAGTTTTTTCACATTATTTATTCGAATTCAAGCACTTTTAAACCCGAAATAATTACATATAAACGATATTTACCGCATTTAGACTACCGAACCCGCTCTATTTGTTTACTAAAGTTTTCATTATTATTTATTTGAATTCGAGCACCTAATTATCCGAAACAATTACATATAAACGATATTTACCGTAATTTACCGCATTTAGGCTTCCGAACACGCTCCATTTGCTTATCTTTATTTATTAAATCGGTAGGCTATACATCGGAAAAGAGAGAGAGAGATATCGCATATATGCTTTACACAGCTCGGTGTTTTTTATCTTTAATTTTTTCGTCTCTTGAAATGGTTGCAGTTTATTTGCATCGTTTCGCTACGGTTTGCGAAGACCGAGAGAAATACTACGATTGTTGATGATAGTGTGAGATATTGTTCTCTTATTGTTACAGTGCCACTTACCTTTTATTATTTAAATAGAGAGCTTTAAGATAATAAACGTTCTTCTGCAATTTTGTGTGCTCTCTTTTCCATAAATACTTTCCATTTGTCATAAATAACACATTTTCATTAAATTTTATAAATTTAAAAAATCATATCTCTGGAAATAAGAACGCTATGAAAACGTTTTTATACTTGTTTTAAGGTAATTTTATTAGCTTTAATTAACACAGAAATCTAGACCAGACTTCTTTCACTAATTGTAGAAATCCTTGTTAAGACTAGTAGTCTTATTTTAGGCCATTGTCATCCAACACTATCGTCTTTAGTACTTCATCCAGCCATCTTCTAGTTTGTAGATCGCCACAATTTACGGCATAAACACCACCATAATACCACCACTACCAGCCGGAAATTTTAGGGGTCCACCAATTTCTCTACTGCTTCGGAAAGGATCGTTGACACCTTTGCAGCTTGTTCTCGATTTATGTGCGGTTCGCGGTTTACCGGAACTATTGCCGCCCTTTAATCTCCGTTAACTTCAATAGCGTATGACATGTCGTCATTTTGCTTACGTATCTTTGGTGATCTTGAAGCTATCCTCCAGGTGTGCTGTTGAGAGATAGAAGCCTTTTTTTCCGAAATTTTTGGTGAAACTTCAGTAGTGATCACCTGGGCAGTCACTAACTTGCGGTTCTGGCCTATAGCAGATTTTGAGACGGCCCACAGTGGAACGAATAGAACAAAAAACGCGCGTATTAGTTTAAAAAAAAAAAAATTTAAGAAAATCAACTGCGTTGGTGTCTTTTTAAATGTTTTTGCGGTCGCTGATTACGAATCCGGGGGCAGATTTTTATTTTGACCCCTCCCTCTTTAGGGGGGGGGGGGGTCCGAATATAAAAATAACTTGCTTTGACTG
>JANTEX010243367.1:0-12730 GCA_024741295.1 Macrocera vittata | reverse complement strand
CGATTTCTCTGAATTAAAAAAAAATCGTGTGCGAAATTTCCGATGACAAAGTTTCATTGTATTAATGATGGGATGGCATTGAATTTCGATGACAAAGTTTCATTGTATTTATAATAATATTTCATTGTATTAATGATAGGATTTCATTGAATTAAAAAAATAATCGTGTGCGGTCGAAATTTCCATGACAAAGTTTTATTGTATTTATGAAAATGTTTCATTGTATTAATGACAATGTTTCATTGTATTAATGATACGATCCATTGAATTTTGATGACTTAGTTTCATTGCATTTATGATAATGTTTCATTGTAATAATAATACGATTTCAATGAATTAAAAAAAATCGAGTGCGGCCGAAATTTCGGTGACAAAGTTTATTTGTATTTATGATAATGTTTCATTGTATAAATGATACGATTTCATTGAATTTCGATGACAAAGTCTCATTGTATTTATGATAATGTTTCATCGTATTAATGATACGATTTCAATGAATTAAAAAATAATAAAATGGTGTGCGGCCGAAATTTCGACGACAAAGTTTCATTGTATTTAGGAAAATGTTTCAAAGTACCTATTCATGAAAATGTTTCATTGTGTTAATGATAGGATGTCATTGAATATCGATGACAAAGTTTCAATGTATTTATGAAAATATTTCATTGTATTAATGATACTATTTCATGGCATTAAGAAATAAAATAAAATGGTGTGCGTAGAAAGTTTTGAGATTTTTTTGAGATTTTTTGAAATTCATAGGAGGCGTTGTATAAAAATCTCTTAGAATGAACAACAAAATCTAAAATGGCGGCAATGCCACGACATCAAAATCGTGGGTTGTTTGTGTTTTTTATTCACAATAGTGTCAGCTATTATCCAATTATCGTTCCATTTTAAAACTCAAAAAAAAGTTGGATCATATTAATGTCCGCATCCACTCTCATCAGACAGTTTTATTGAGAATTTTGTTGTTTCTTCATTGATACGAAACTGAGCCGCAAAAAAATGGAATTTTCACAATTAGCCAGGACAGTGATTAGCAAGAAAACAGTCTTAAATCGGTTGCAGAAAAATCTTACTATGCGGTTTATATGCACAATCTAATTGTCTACTATTTCAAATCAACCGGAATCGAATCAGAACATCTAGTAGCCAGCTATCACCACTTCATATTATTTAAAAAAAAACCCCTCGGACACAAATGCAACGATAATTGTTGTATTGAAATTGTTTACTATTTGTAATTTAATACACCGATTATATTTGGACAAACTGAGGATTTAATAAATGGAATTTGTCGTCAGATATACTCATTATGGAATAACAAAACTAGTCTGTCCTGGAAATATATTTAAGGATAAATAAAATCCAGGTAATGTCTGCAAGAAATCCTTTCGATAATCCATTGAATATCAATGGAAAAAGATGCAGTCGAATTTCAAATTCTGATGCTGCACTATAGGTTCCTGTAAATCTTAAACGACTCCGAATAATAACGGGATAAATTGAAAGGCAAGTATGTATATTTTTGTATTCTAAGTTTCCATCTTTTCAGATATTCCGTTGTTATGAGCTTAAAATAATTTAGAACGTTTTAATTTTTGATCCAGTGGAAATCTATAATTGACACCAAATAAACCATTAATATTAATTCAAACTGGAGATGTCAATACCCGTAAAAACAAAGAACTGTGTATCGGTAACGGGTACCCGAAATTTTAAGACCGGGTACCCCAAAACATAAACCTGAAAATTATTGACATCCCTAATTCAAACTGCTGTCTATATTTTGCTGATTTAATGAAAACAAAATCCACAGATTGTCCGTGTATTTTATCTACTAACAATATTGAGATTATTACATTTATAATGAGTGTATTTTGAATGAAAAAAACAACATCGGATTGAACTTTTAAAGCAAGCCGATTATGTTTGTTTTGTCTCTAAGAAAATCTGTTGATTCAAAGAGTGGACGCAAAAATTTTTATCGATTTTTTCTCAATATTTTCTGGATGTGTATAACTATAACTTAAACTATAGTTTCAATAAATTTTGTTGCTTCGCCACTGGGTAAAAAGTATAATAAAGTTATATATCATGTCCACATTAAAAGAAACACTCTACAATTTATATTACAACTTATAATTGATGTGATAAGATTTTGGTGTGCACACTGCCCAATAACATAAAATTATGTGCTCGAACTGTGATATTGAGTTAATATACCATTTTCAAAGGTCTAAACATCAATTTAATTAAATGAGTAACATTTTATTATTTACTGATTTTATTTTCACTTTGTGTTTTTGTTGTTGATAAACTCTTTGAATATTTAATTGAGGTTCAAACAGACATGCTCGTCAAACTTGACTATATATTAGTATCTGTAAAAATTCGTTAAAAAACATTATCAATATGGGGTGGTGTACATATAGTACATGCACACATTTAACAATCGTACAATCATATAATATTTTATTAAGTAAACAAAGAAATGAGATAAGGAAAACCAAACCATGTTTAGATAATTTGGTATGTATGAGGTGCGGCTTCATATATAACAAATATCTGTTTGCAATTAGTCAAGTCAAGAATTGGTTCGCTTAAAAAAAATGAAATAAAACCGATAGTGTTACAATTACCAACATTTTCTGCAAAAAGTATGGAAACTTATTTAAATCATATAAATATACACTTCACATCTCCTCATGAATTTCCTCCTCTTCAAAATCACTTTGTGTACTCTCAGTGTCGGCCGCGTCATGCATACTGTGCTGCCGCATCGTGCGTCGTCCACTGTTCCAAATCGTTTCAAAATCTACGCCACATTCCGTCGATAACTTTTCGATCAGCGTCCTCTTCAATAGTCCCCGTGCACTCCAATCACCAGACGACAACGCCAATTCACGCAGCGCCGCCAATGCTTCCGAATACTGACCTACATTCACAAGTGCCTCCACCAAATACGCCCGAACGTCACTGCTACGAATCGGCGGTCTTTCCACAGACGTTGACAATATTTGCTTACACATCAATATCATATTGTGGTATTCACCGCGATCAAGAGCCTCTTGAATTTCCAGCACCTTTCGCACCTCCAATACGGTCACCTGCAAATTGTCAACGGCCATCTGAACATTTTGCAATTTCGCCAAACACCGTGACGCCTCTTGCAGGGCCTTCATTGCTTTCTCATAGTCTCGAAAATCATCAATTTCTATCTTTGCACATGTCGCATAGAAATTGGCCAACAAATCCCATGCCTGTCCTTTTGTGTAAAATTGAACAATGTTCTTCATGACTTTGCTGTCTGTTTGCCAGCTAAGTGCTTGCAAATAGTTTGCCGCCATTATGTAGACGTCCTTGTGACGTGACATGACGGCAAAAAAGCAAATTTTTTCCGTGTCACCAGATTTAAGAAGGCTTTTCATGGCGCGAATCTTGTCGCCAGCCTGTGTGAATTTTTTCGTTGCCGTATGATAGTCACCCTGTTCCTGTAAAATGTCGCCCAATTGCGTAAGGATTCGAGCACGTTGCTCGCCGTCGGCCATTTCATCTTTGCTGGGCGTCAGCATTTCGGCTAGGGTTTCAGTGATGGGCACACCGTGTTCGGCGCACACATCAAGCGAACGACGAAAATGTTTAGCGTTTGCCAGTAAATGAACTGCTTTTTGTGATTGATTAATGCTGAGAAAGAAATCGGCACAACGGCTAATTAGTTCCGGATCGGAACTGGAGTCGAGTTCTGAAGCAATGACCTGTAGAGCGTCTGGTTGCTGCGATTGGAATGCCATTTCGACGGCTTTGTGAAGCATACCGGCTCGGTGGTAGAGTTCGACGGCTCGTTTGAAATCGCCAGCATCTTCGTAGAAGGCAGCGGCAGACGCTTTATCACGGGTGCGCGCCGCATTGGCAACGGTCCACAGTTCGTCTTGCAGGTCGTTCTCTTTGCAAATTCGTACTGCATTGCCGTAAGTTTGAGCGCGAGTGTAGAACTTTAATAAAATGGTATTTAACATAATTGTAAACAGATGTGTTTGTGAATATAGCCCACTTACTTGGATTGCTTCGTGGATTTTGCCAATATTCTCATAATGCCGAGCCAAATGATAGCATGCCGACTTATCGCCACTTAGCCGCGCCACTGAATCGGCCTTAGACAGTTGACCAAGGAAACATAAAATGCGCACCTGAGAAAACCAATCATCCGCCTTTTGGTATATTTTGAATGCTGCGTCCATATCGCCGGTACTTTCAATGTACTGGGCCCACCATTTCAGTAAATTGGTATCGTTGGTGTTTTGCATGTGATTCTGAAATGCAAGTGATTCGGTTTCAGTCATGAAGAGTTTCATTATTTTTTCGCACGCATGTTTCACACCTTGAGAGCATTTCGATCTTCAATTAGCAACTGTGTTATATTGTGCGTTGCATTGTTTGATTTGTCGTACAATTTCAAGGCCTCCGTAACATTTCCTTGTTCCTTCATCCACTCGGCAAATTGATAGCAAGTATTCTTCAAATGTATACGATCCAATTGTTCGGCAGTTTGTAGCGCTTCGGCGAATTTGCCACTGGCTTGCATTAATTTGTTTAGCAAGTCGTAGCGCCCACATTTTCGGTACAATGCTTCGGCTTCGTCGATCATATTTAATTCGATGGCCAACACAGCAATGCAAGCCTCTTCTTCGAGCGTATCATCTTCCATGGCTTTACGCAGTGCTCGTACGGATCGAACACGTTTCATATGGCCGAGGCACACCTTGGCCACATCTAGTCGACCGGTTTGTACGCACATGCATGCCAAATTATTCCAAACGGCTTCCGATTGAATGGATCGAATGCACATAAAAGCTTGGTCCATGTTGCCAACGGCTACATGTAAACTGAAATTCAATACCGTTTTTCGTGTTGCTACATCGCTGTTTTCCAAGCCCTTGAAGTCGCGCAGAGCTGTACGCTGTATTTTGCCCATGCTTAGTTTTATCTGAAAATTTAGAGATTTATGATAACTGTTGTTGCGCGATATTAACAAGAATGGAAGCGTATGATCACAACACACGAATCACTATTGGTGCAAATTTGCAAAATGTCCAAATTGTGTTCAGTTGGACACAAAATGCTGAATCAAATCCAGGCGGATACGGAGACAAGAAAAGTCTGAGCTTCTGTAAGACAACGCTTTGACCCACGGGTCTGCAGTCTGTACACAGTTTTCCTATTCTAGGTCTGGGCTCATTGTGTTTGTGCTGGCACATTTAATTACATTGAATCTGATGTAGACTTAATTTCTTTTATCTAGGTCTAGACTCAATGTGTTACCTGTTTGGATACAGTGACTGGTCTGGACTTAATGGGTCTGGTCTGACAACTGGTTTTGGTCTCGAACCTCTTAGTCTGAACTCAATGGATATATTTTGGATATGGGGCTCGATAAGCTGGACCCAGGGCTCATGTTGATTGTCGGAAGAAGTGTGACTCCAATTAAATGTAATTAAAGACAGGATTGAATTTGCGTGGAATTTCGATGACTTTAAAAATAACTTTTAACGTCTTTAATCATAATGCAGATTTAGCAGTGAGCTTGCTTATATCAAAGCCAGTTCAGGCCTTAAAGATCTTACAAATTTTTGACTATATGTATCTTAGGAACCTTTGTGGTTGTAAATCGTGCACGGAGAAGTCAATACTGTCAAAAAGATAGTAAATCGGTGAAAAGCTTCTGACCGGTACGATGTTGTTAGTCGAGACGATTCTATTGCGGGTGCTAGTATTATTTACCCAGCGGATACTTAGTCGAATAAGGTCTATTGTATCATATCACCTTTGCTCTTACAGTTTTTAAGGTGATATCCCAAGCACCCAGTCATAAATTCGGTTTAATTAGTACATAATTTAAATCAATAACTTTTTTTTCTGCTGCTGGCGGATTCCGAACTCAGACCTACCGCGCCGAAAACGAGAGCTCTACTCATTGTTCCATTCGGTCAGTTTATTAGTCGAGTATGCACTTTTTATTCAAGGCTCATTCCAATATATTTAACAAATTTTGAGCATATATTCGGCACTTTTTGAGGTACTAAATCGTGCACGGTAGTACTAAACACTGGTAAAAAGGTATTAAATCGATGTAATGTTTCGGATCGATCCGATGATTGTTAGTCGAGTAACACGCATATAACACTTCTTATCCAAAACACTTTTTAGTCTATTCCAATATTTTTGGCTATATCTTAGGAACCTTTGACGTCCTAAATCTTACATGATTGTTTCAGACTGCTCCGATGATTGTTAGTCGAGTCAAACATGTACACACACTTTATATCCAAGGCACATTTTAGTGTATATCCACACAAATGATTAAATCTTAGGAATCTTTGAGGAACTAAATCGTGCACAGTGGTACTAAATACTACCAAAAAGGTACTAAATCATTGAAAAGTTTTGGGCCAATTTAATGATTATTAGTATCAAATCCTACCAACGTTGTCCAGCTGGCCTGATACAAAATTTCATCGGTTACGTTAATGGAAGAAGACATTGTTGAAAAACTACAATTAAATGGTACTCCGGAAAAAACAATGCCTGAAATGAACAGCAGATTCAATTCGAGAAGAACATGATTCAAAACGTTAAACTGTTACAATTTATGGTGTGCTGTTTGTTGTAAATAATCGATAGGAACAAGGCAAAGCGATAATGATTTGAGATGCACTGCAAAAAAATGCATATCTCTTAGTTCCATGTTATTAAAGGGACCAGATTAAATATAATCGTTATAGCAAATATTGTACCGTTTTCGAGAAAGAAAAATTGCAATTTGTGGAGATAAACATCGAAGGGCGGGTTTGAAATCAGAACTTGGTTATCAAACTCAATGGCTGAAAATTCAACGGCTTTTACAAACAAAACTTAGACTAAAAATCCGAAATTTGAACAGAAAAAATTCTGGGAATGTGGTGGAAAACTTATCTGGATACGTTGACATATTTTTTGAAGTACAATAACATAAATCAAGAAGTATTGTCTGAAACAAGAAAACCAACTAAACGAGAAGATCTTAAGATATTGAGGTCAATCTACGATCAATTAGGACTACTGTCATGTCGAAAAATATTGTTACAAGAAATTTGTAGTTTATCGTTGCGATGAACCAGTTTCAAATGCTCAATTCTAAAAATGGCTAAAGTGGATTCAAATTTTACCTAAGATCGAGAAATACAAATTCCACGATGGTATTTTAATGACGAATTTTCAAATGAGAATTCAAGCTCAGTACAATTGCAACTCATGGTCGATGCTATCGAAAATGCGTTTTTTCTATTCCTGGACTTTAACTTCAAGCGGCGTTGTTAGCTGCAAAATTTGCAAAAAGAATTTGTAGCTGTTTCCCCAAAATAAGCAAACAAATATTTTGGTTCGATTCAAAAACTGTCTTGGCGTGGCTTAAATCAGATCAAAGAAATTATGGACAGTATGAGGAATTAAGAATCGGAGACATTTTTGGAAATTACAAATTTGAACGAATGGAGATGGATTCTCACCAAGATAAACGTAACAGACGAAGCAACAAAATGGGAACATGTTCCAAAAATATCATCGAACAACAGATAGTTTACTGGGCCAACATTTCCACTAAAATCGGAGGATCACTGGCCGGAACATATAAATATTCAAAACAATGAAACTGAAGAAAACATGTCGCTCATCAAATGGTTAATTTAAGCTCCATCATTGATTACCAACGTCTTTCGAATTGGTTTCGATTACTTAGAACACAAGTCTTTATTTTGCGCTTCCTATTCAATATAAGTGCAAAGCAAAATAACACAGCAAAAATAAATGGTTCATTTAGTCAATAGGATTATATCACTTCTGAAAATTAATTATATCGTGACGCGCAGAGAAACAGAAGAAATAGCCACTTTGCAAAAAAATAAAACCTTTCAAACAACATAAAACTAAATATATAGAAAAATCTAGCCCAATATATACTTTTCGACATATAATGAAAATGATGGCATACTCAGAATGCGTGGACGAATTGATGCTGCTAATGACGTTGATACTAATTTAAAACGACTAATACTTCTTCCAAAAGGTCACAGAATAACCAATCTACATAGTGCTATCCTATCATCAAATATATTATCATCAAAATTACGAAACCGTGAAATGGCAGAACTTCGAAAGGCATGACTGGCGATATACCAAAAACCTTTTTCGTACGTGAGAGTGGCTTTTTTTGGACCAATGACCATTTGCGTTGGAAGATGAAAGATGGGGTATAATATTCACGTGCTTATCCATCCGAGCAATTCATATCGAAATGGCCCATTCTATAAATACCGACTCATAACTTCATATGCCACCGAGTAACACCAATTGAAAAATACAGTGATAACGGAACTTACTTTCATGGAGCCGATAACGAACTTCGAAAGGAACTTGTTAACATCAAATTTGAAAATACCCAAGAATGATTGACCAACGCTACAATGAAAATGGTTCTTCAGTCCACCAGCCACTCCTCACATGAGAGGAAGTTAGGAAAGACTTGTGCACTCAATCAAAAAAACACTAAAAACTGTTATGCTCACACGAAATTTCCACGAAGAAACTTAACAATTTGCTAATAGAAGTAGAACATAAAATAACAGTCATCTCAGATGATGACGAAGCTCTGACACCAAACCATTTTCTTTTGGGTTCAACAAATGGATCAAAAACAATGGGTGAATTTTCCGACGAAGTATTAATTTTGAGGAAAAAATGGAAAAATTCTGAAAACTTGGCTAATTCGTTTTAGAAACGTTGGATACGCGAATATCTACCAACACTTATGAAAAGAACTAAATGGTTTACCAAAGCAAATCCAATCAAAAAAGGAGCAGAGAGAGAGAGAGAGAGAGAGAGACAGAAACGATTAAAGATATAAATTAGAAATGATATTAATTTACGTGCGGAAGAATTTTGACGACAACAACTCTATAAAAAATACTGAGTATAAATGATAGACTACACCAAAATTCGACGAAAACCTAGATACATACTTTGAAACCCAATACAGCCTATAAAAAGAAACCGAATTGGAATTCAGAGTTAGTACAAAATTGGAATTCACAGAAAAAAACTAATTAATTTATAGTTATCTTTCTAAATAATAAATATTTAAAAATTACTAAAATATTAGTTTTATTTGTTTCAAAATGAACTTCAAGAGGTTTAGATGATTCATATTACATGAAAACAAATAACTAAACGTTTCGTCCTTGATTTTATTTTTCTTCGATACAGCTTCGTCCCATTTGATTTCGTCCTTCGTTCTTTTCGTCCTTTGTTCTTTTCGTCCTTTTCCTTTTCGTCCTTCGTCCTTTTCGTCATTCGTCCTTTTCGCCCTTTTTTCTTTTCGTCCTTCGTCTTTTTCGTCATTCGTTCTTCATCCTTTTTGTACTTCGTCCTTTTCGTCCGTATTCCCTTCGTCCTTGTTTCAGCTTCCCATAGACTATCAACTATCCAACATGTAAGACATAAAACTACAGATGCAATCAAGTGATGAAAAAAGTCATAACTAGTGTCCAGAATTTCTATCATTATCTACAGAGTGAACACATTGTGTATTTACATGATTAAGAGCCTGACCAGAGTAAGCTCTGATTATACACAAAACACATTGTGTGGATTTGGTCACATTTTGTTACTGGGGTAGTTACATGCACTTTTTTGTGGGTTAATACTTCAATACAATTAAAAACAACGGGTAAATATGCTTAAAGATAATGGAGATAACTAAAAATTGTGATAAGGCAATATAATTGTTTTCTAATTCTTAGCAGAGGATAGTATAATTATATTGTGCAGCCATTAAGTGTTTGTGTGCCAATCAATTATTCTCAAATCTCAACTATATGCTCACCACATTCGGTATACACAGATTAACCAATTGTTCTCCTGCCACCATGCACAGTCGTTCTAATTCCTTTATTTCATATTTATCGGTTACAAACATTACGCTTGTATACGAATCATCAAATTCGAACGCTGTTGAGCTGCCACTCTTGCCATTACCAGCATTGTTGATGGATTTAATGCCGGTCTGATTATTATCAGGTGATAAATGAGCAGACGTTTTTTTCGTTGATTTTGTTTGTTGGTTTTTCTTTTGTACACATCGTAATTCGCAGGCCAACAAACGCATATCGTCCGTATCCCAGTAGACTGATACTGGCAAACTTAATAATCAAAATTTTATGTAGGATATAGTAATTGCCTTACTACCATCCAGTGGTGGCTCAAATGAAAACTGAAATGATATACGAAAAAAGTACCTCGCCACATGATTGCTTGCCATCGATTTATTATGCAAAAAATCATGTTCCATTACGGTATCCTTTTCGATATTCCAAACGTATAGTTTGCCATCGGGCACCAATGTTTCATTGGCAATAATAACGGCAATTTGTGTACCGTTTGCGTTGCATTTCGCCATAATGATTTCGCCAAAATGCGGAAACAAATCATAACCGGTTTTGGCGTGAGTGAGTAATTTCGGTTCATGACGCGATATATCATAAACTTTGAGTATTCCGTTTATCGTGAATACGGTGAAATATTTGGCCGTGAGATTTGCACCGATTGGTCTACCTGTAAGCATAATAACATGCAAATTGCTTATTTTTTTTTGCATAATACGAGTAGAATAGAAATTGTACCTTCAATTTCATTGAAATTTATTTCCCGTAAAATGACGCCACCCAATGAATATATCTTCACATCGATTTGTCCAAGAACAATGATATGATCGTCATAGATAAACAATTGAACACAATCGGTTGTAAAGGCATTCAATGACTTTATGCTCAAACTTTTAAACGACGACACCGACGATAGAGTCTCGATGGAAAAGAGTTTTTGATTATTCAGGGAATCTGTTGCACTGTTGATGTTCGATGAGGACGACGTATCGACAGTAATGGTGTACACAACAATACATCGACCATTAGTAATTAAAATGTGTCGCTCGTTTAAACTGAGATTCGTTATGGCTATGTCTGTTTGTAAACTTGTAACTGTTACCGAATCATTTGTTGCTGATGTGGACTCGATATGTATTTCGTTGGCCGTTTTTTGGGTGACCCATAGATCTCGAATGTGCGCCGATAGCAATGGTTGTTCCTATATATATAGTTAAATGAAGACGGTAGCAATAAAGTACATGTTTCTTTAAGATAGTCGTATCATTTCTATACATCTTTGATAGTTAAGCAATTAGATATGTGCGCTTACCTTCAAAATATAAACGTTTGCAATGCAATTAACCATAATACACGGTTGGGATGTGTCACAAATGCCCCATGTACAGTGTTTAATGGCTCCGCGCACAGCTGATATATTATTTAATTGCCACGTATTTTCTGGTACATCAACTGGCGAATTATAATTATAGTTTGTTCTTTTCCATGTATACAAATTCCCTTGATTTGTTCCGGCACATAAAGTTTGATTGTCTGTACAGTAAGCAATGCATGTAAATATTTCCATTGTTGGTGCTGCTGATGCTGTTTGTTTTTGTTGTTGTTGTTGTTGATGGTGATGTCCGCCACTACTATTGCCATTAGCAACTCTACCCGATGCTGTTGCCATTGTAGACGATGGGGATGAAAATGTTACTGCTGAATTTGGTGTTGTTACTACGGTGGCCGATGTACCATTTGTAGAGAATTGTGATAATAATTGGAACTCCTCCGTTGTGTTTGACGTTGGGAGCAGAAAATTATCGCTTGTATCGATGTTCCACATGCGAACAGAGAAATCACCTAACATTTGTTTTGTAATTATATGCACATAAACATTTTGGGTGGATAGATATTGTACGATGAGATTTTATCGTAAAACAAATATTTTCATGTATTCGATATGTATTTTCTATACACATGAACAATGAACATTATATGCAACATAACATAAATGCTATGTATATAAAGGGAAGATTTAAATTTAGTGTAATTTGAAATTGCACATGTGTTTGCTGAATTGTTTATACACAAACAATTATATATATCTAACATTAGATACCAAAAATCTGTTATAGACTTTATAGATTTGGAAATATATAGATAGGTTTATAGATTTGAATGATGTCCTTCTAAAGATACAACTGCATTTTGTTGTAAATAAACGATTATCTGTTTACGTGCAGCTCATCTAAAAAAGTTAAACTAATTTAGCTATTTAATTAAGCTTTTCTTTTGGTAGCCGTTATTTTTTAGAAAGAAGTTTATTGCAATTTTTTATTTTGTAAATTCGAATCGTTAAACTTTTGTAAAAAAAATTAATTGAAAGTATTTTGTGTTTTATTTGGAGCGGTGAGTATTGATAATAACATATTGTATGTTTGTAATAATGAATAGTAACTGTGAAATCCATAACGTGTGTGGCTAACCTCGCGTCTTCATTTATTTACACAGTAAAAAGAACAAATAAATATGACAAGCAAAAGTATATTTAAACATTTTTTTGCCATCTTGGGAAAACGATTACTTGTCGTATTATTTCGACACTCAATAGATTTGCCTAGTATGCCTGTTGAAGACAGCAAAACAGCAAAAAACATTTCACATTTAACACTCAATAGATTTGCCTAGTATGCCTGTTGAAGACAGCAAAACAGCAAAAAACATTTCACGTATATAATCTAGAAACGTTTGAAAATATACGTTAATTTATT
>JANTEX010243256.1:0-12737 GCA_024741295.1 Macrocera vittata | reverse complement strand
AATTCGTTGTGTGAATATTAATTCGTGGAGACATTCAAAATTGATTCGGAATTTCTCAAAGTAAAATTTTCTCAGATTTTAAATCAAAATTGCCGTCAATTACCACAGAATTACCGATTACTATATATCCGAAAATTCATTTAAATTATCGGGCAAATGCTTTGGTAAATGTACAAATTGAACAATTGCAAGGCTCCATAGTTCCGTCCACTTGAACATGTGTATGTTATACGCAAAATATTTCATGCTCAACCAACCGTACTGTAAATATAGCTACCACGCAAGTGAATAAATATTAATATATATATATACATATATATATAATTATATATATATATTACCTATCAACAATTCAACAAATCAAACTAACAATATAGCCAATATTACAGTAATTTGCCGAAGAAAAGCGCGGGAATGTGATTTCAGTAAAAGAGCTAACGATGTAACAACTTTATTATATTACATAAATATGAGTTATTGTTGGTGTATTTGTGTAAACTCGCAGTTTTGCTTACCTATATATGTATATATATATATATAAATAAAATTAAAATTTGTTAATGAAATATTTTAATTATCAGTTATTTTATATTTTCTTCACGTATCTATTTTGTACGTCTAAATAACTTTTGAATGCAGAAGAATTTATAATAAAATATGCTCATTTGTTTGTACAAATAAATTGCATTGTACAATTTTGCATACATACAAAATAAATGTTTTAGATTTTATAACAATTAACATACACGAAGTGATTATCGCATGGATAGTTAGGTAAATATTTGATTAAAAATAATTTGCTATGTATACTGCTAATGTGTATTTGTTATGCATTATCCATTTTTATTTCCTAAATTGCTGTAGGTTTATGCTTTTAACTGACTTATTTGGGGAATTGCCGCTGTTTGTGAATTTATTACCAAATTTTGTTGATCGCCGTGAACGAATTGCTCTGTCTTTGATTATAATAATTGATATTTTACTTCAAATTGCCTAAACTATATTGCAGTATTTGATGATTTTTCAGATTTGGTGAATTAATTGCCACGAAGTAATATGTTTGACTCTGTTAAATTCACAAGTCAATACTGAATTGCCTCGTTAGATATGACTTTGCTGGAATTACTTGCACAGTCAAATGTTGTGTAGTCTCAATTCCAAAACCCTAAAATACGTAAATTCGATTATCAATTTCAATCAATTGCCACAGCCATTCAATCATTTTGCCAATAGTTAGATTAAACATCTCTAATATATTCCATAATCTAGCTAGCAAATTATCATTATTTTAATGCTATATGTTTCATTTTAACCCTGAAATTTCATTATTATTATATTCTATTATCAAGTTTATTCAATTGCCCACTCGATTGATATTTTATTATTCATTTGCCAGTTTCTTTATGTTTTTAGTTGACTAATTTGAAGAATGCCGTTGTTTCTAAAATAATTAATTTACACAGATGTAGTTGACCGTCGTAAACGAATTGCCCCGTCTTTTAGACTCGATCTCAACTAGACTCGATCTTGTAAGAGATTATTATAGTTTAACAGTCTTGAAGGAAAAACATTTATTCGTCCTGTCTTTGTAGATAATTATCGGTATTTTACTGCAAAAAACCTAAACTATATTTTAAAATTTGATGAATTTCCGGATTTGTCGAATTAATTGCCATGCAATATTATGCTTCCTTTGGTTTGGCTTAGTTAAATTGATTAGACAATACTGAATTGCCTCGTTATATATAACTTTTCTTGAATTACAAATTTTCGTGCTCATTCAATAAATGACCAGCTAAAATTATGTTTCATACAAGGATATTCAATAGTTTAATTGCCAACAACATCTTACGAACAAATTGTTATTCAAAGCTATCCATTTTCACCCAGCAATTTTAGGATGTTATATTCGATTATCAAATAAGTTCAATTGCCCACTCGACCAATCAATTACCAGCTAGACAATATTTCTTTATTATCATGAAAGATTTAAGTAAGTCTCAAATGAAAAATCAGTATAAAAGACAGGCGACGAGTGGGACTCGAACCCACGTTTTTTTTTATTCATCATAACCACATTTAATTGCCAGTCTGAAACGATTTATCATTTCTAACAAGTAAATTGCCGTCATATTATTATTGCAGAGTGCTAATTTCATTGAGGATACCGACAAGAATAAAACAAATGCAAATGCCTATCAAAACGCAATGTTTTCTATATTTCTATAAATGGATTATTTTGTATAGTTTGGGCAAGTAACAGATTATACGAGGCAATTTACGTTAGATCTTATATTTTTATCAATGTTCAATTATTTTAAGAAAGTAGTATGTTTGACTCAGTTTAATTAAATACTGAATTATTTCCTACAAAAATTTAATATCCAGCGTGAATTGCCCAATACTATGTGCTAATTGCCCAAACCATTCAGGAGTATCCATTTTTACCATGATGTTGAAAATAATGCTTATCAAAACGCAATGTTTACTAATTTTCTAAAAGATTCAATTATTCAACGCAGTCGTTAAACATTATGACGAAAAAAATAGCAAATAGCTTGGGCATTTAACAGATTATATAAAGCAATTAACGTTAGATTTTATATTTTTATCCATATTCAAACTTATTTAAAAAAAAATCGCATACAAATAACGGCAATTCATTTGTTAGATAAGGCAAACAATTTCTTACATTTTGTTGATAGTAAATTAAAAGCCAAATTGAATTGAATTCAAGTTGTATGGTTTTCTTTTCAGCATTTTAATTGTGTTTTATGGCACTTAAACGTAAATATGAAGTTGACAATAAAACACGCTCGGCAATTTCTTTCAATCTTTTAGAATAAAAAATAAAAACAATAACAAATATTTATTAAAAAAAAAAACAAAAACATTAAAAAAACTAACACAGATAACTATTACCGTTGGTTACAACATTTTTTATTTAAAAAGTCACAAAACTTTTTATTGTATCAATGCGATATAAAGAGAGAAAAAAAGCACACAACAGCCAAAAACGAGCACACGTTTCAAGTCATCCTGTTCTTGAGATAAATCATAAATGAATGCGTTTATTGTAATGCTAGCCGGAGGGCAATTTATCTATAAAATGTCTTAACGTATATATAAGTATTCCACAATCATTTTTATAATGACTTACAAAACATCTTTTTGGTCGTTTTTTCTTCTTCTTTTCTTGTTTTTTTTTCGCTTCATTTTTGTTAGTTTCTTGAATAGTTTAATAATATGTCGTTTTTCGGATGAACTGAATGTATATGATTTGAGTTTATAACATTAGATATTTGTGGGTATAGGAGAAAAAAAAATGAAGACTTTTGTAGCTCAAATATTTTTTAATGATTTCTAATTTACCTCTGTGATGGCGCCACAAATTAACACAGACACATCATAGCACTGCGCGGAATTATTCAATTTATAAATTTAAACCAAATCTACCATATAAATTGTCTATATATGAATAATACATATATAAAGTCGGATAAACATTATGAAAATATTTTCTGGTTGAAACAAATTGTTATTAAAACACGCACTATAAAGTATAATATAATAAAGAAAAAAGTTCATATTTAAAATACCGGATGCCAATAATTAATATTAAATAAAGAATTGAAAAAAAAACCTCACAATCTATAGACATCGTGCGTTAAAAATAAACGCGAATCTTTTTTTTTCCTACAAAATATACTCGTTTTGGACGAAAAACTTAAAATTCATGAGTTTCAGGTTTTACATTGCGCACGGCTAATATATCTAGACGCAACGACAACGTTTTGTGCAAATTTGTTAACGATTTTTTTGATTTTAGTAAAAAAAAAAAAACAATTTAAAACCTAAACGGTATAAGACGAAGATCGACGTTTGTGTGAAACAAAACTGCTTTTATACAACCGCGACGGACAGGTACACCTATATGGAAGATGACTTATGTGATCATCAGGAATATAGTAATTAATTCGTTTTGATAATGAACATTGTCATGTTATACACTCATGTGATGTGTGTATATATAGCTTCTTTTTGAGTTGATCGCAGTACCTGCAAGCTTTGTGCGTGCAATTTAATTTTAATTTTTTAACATTCAAGTTAATGTTGAGAATCATAATACCTTATATACATTATTGCAGTCTACCGCACGCTGTATAATAGTTAATTGCTTTTTATAGAAAATTAATTGAAATACATATTTTTCGATTAGTGATGTTCATAAACAATTTACGGCCACATAATGCTTAGTGTTCGGTAACTAGTGTTACGTTGAAGCAAGAGACGTAGGCCGTTTGGCAATTCATCATCCGAACTCGGCAATTCATCGTCTAAACCTGGCAATTCATTGTCTGAACTTGACAGTTCACTCATCAAACGACTCAATTCGCCGAATCATTTGCATTTTTCTTGTTAAACTTTCAATTTCTGTATATTTTTTTTTAATTTTTTGAGTAATTTCCATTTTGTAGTTCGAATAATTAGCTCCTCGAAGCAATTTAGTCGGCAAATACTGTAGTTCATGGCAGTCGATAATTTTTAACGAAAAAGAAAGAATACATCAAACATCACTATTGTCAGGCACTCGAAGATTTATCGATGCGAGAGAAAACCACCAAGTCTTATAATACTCAATCGCAATTGATTTTTCCTTTTTTCGCATTATACGTTTTATATAAATTAAATGTGGAAGAAAAAAACCTAATTCTTAAGGAATATTGTTTTAATTATGTAAAATACTTTGTGACTGTGACCATATATGAGATTAAATTGTGATCGTGCACGTTTAGCTGTCTGTGTGTGATTGGCTTCTATATTACCGACCGATCATCTTTTTTTTTTAAATTGTTCTAATTAGTCTGATCGATGATCAATGAAATATGATATACCGATATACATACAGGCATTATATAAAAATGGGCAAAAGAAAAATTGTCGATCGTCAAATGTTCGCTTAAATTGCACTATATACACTCATACCGCATGCAATCGAAACTTCTATACATTGATCGATCCGATTGATCTTTTTAATTTGAAATCGTTTTTTTTTATTGTTTGTTGTGCGATCAAAGAATCAACGACTTGGTAATCAATCTCTTTTTCTGTTGCAGTACAACTACAAAAAAAATATATCGATTATTTTAAGAGCCTATATATGTTCGGTACTTGATTGCTTGTTTATAATAAATCCTGTCTCTCAGAGTTATTGACGAGAAATGGCACGATAATTTGCCTTATATTTTATTGGCGAAACTAAAAAAAAAAAATATTATCCGTTTTGTGGTATTTTTAATATGTTTCAAAGTTATATAAAAATCTTGATGATCTTCTGACGATTATCGAAAAGAATTTTAATCGTTGTAGGTTGATTTTAAAAGTGGCAATAACGCATTTATATATAATGTATTACAGCGATTAAACGGGAGAAGCTTTAAGTTATTTCTTATAATATATGAATGGCAAATTTCACTAAAAATATTTTTTCATAAAAACATTTTTGTATATATACGCGTTTTTTGCCAAAAATGCTATCAGTTGTGATAAATTATGAGACTCACCACACCTTTTGTTGTAGTTTTTAGTGTGTGTGAATGATGCATCATATTTATTTGTTTTAAATTACATCAATATAAGTAATGAATGCTTACGTTTGTCTAATGCTGATTCATGGCAAAAAAAATGCTTATTTGTTGAGGACTGCCTAAGTAATAATAGGGCAATTAACGTCAGATTGTGACAATAGCCATTACATGTTTAATAATCAATGTCAACAATAGGGCAATTCATAGGCAGACAGTGGCAATTCATTCATTATACACGTATTTGTTTGATTTATGGTGTTTAAAAGTAGGCAATCCACCAATCCACCAATTGCGGCACTTTATCGATCAAACGCATTGTGTCTGTTACTTTCTTGATCAAATTGCCTCAATGAAACATTTACACAGTATTTACCATTAAATAAGTTCTTAAAAGTCAATCTACCAATTTATGAACTCTATAGAATTTTCTCATGGAAATGAACAAAACGAAATGTTCTCATTATCAACTATCCATGTAAATAGAAAATATTTCAAGGCATAGTGGTGAGAGCAAATACAAGCTTATAACTTTGATGTTTCATAAATCATTCAAGTTATAAATATATAGAATAGAATTACTATTCTATTATAGAAACAGTCCTACAAATGTACCTATAAATTAATATATTGATTTACGAGAACGAATTTATGTGTTAATTTTTTTTTTTTTGAAAAAAAAAGTTTATTTCGTTTAAGTTCTTCGCATGCATGAATACATTGAATACTTACTCTGGTTTAAAAAAAAAAACACACACATTTCAGATACGAAATTCCATCAAGAAAACCAGAATCAATACCAGTTTTATTAGTATTAAATACCACTCTCTCTTTAAAAACATAATTTTTTTCATTCTCTGTATATGTATACGACTTCATATAGCAGCAAATGTTATAGAAATATATACGGAACTTGGTTTATATATATATATATGTTGAAGGTACCTGCGATACATATACCAGTATTGAAAATATAAATATTCTAAAAGAAGGAAAACATAAAAAAATGTACTGAGCTGACATGACTAAACTATATATCTGTTGCGAAAAAAATATATAAGCGATTTTCCAGGTCTGGCTTTTGGAGTGCGCGCGGCTTCAGGGAGCAGGAGACAGTGGTCTCTTATACCGTGTGAAAAATATGAAAGTCCATTACATGCAACGGAACTTTAACTCATGATAGCCAAAGATTTTCAAAGAGATTACTCTTTCCCTAGCCACTTTATTTCCTTGTGGGATACTATGACAGCTTCTGTGCACTAAAATGCAATACATTTCACAAAAATCTTAAAATTAAAGCACCCAAAATTGGGCTCTACAGTCTTACTGAGCTACTCTGCAATGGATTCTCGGGCTTGAATTGACTGGTGCATCTCTTACATATAGGTAAGTGGTATTATTGATACCAAAACCGGCTATTTTTATTCAAGCAGCTACATACATTTATTGCGCGTACATATTTTATCATATAATGTATAACATTATATATATATAAGCAAAATGCATCTAGATTATTTAATTCTTAGTCGAAATGAAGGCAATTCGTAGTTGCAGGGTGTCCAACGCCGTACACTGAAATCTAAAGTCAAATGAAGGTCATCTTCAACGGCCGTATAATTTGGGACACCCTTTGCCGGCTATTGGCGCGACTAGATATTTAACTTATAAGAATCTGTATATACGAATGAAAATTAACTCGCATTAAAATACAATTTTTGAAATCTTTAAGTCCAACCGTCATGAAACTGGCGCGGCGCTTGAATAGAGGCTATTTAGACTGATAACACAAAACACGTATTTTTGTATAATCAATCTATATAATATTTAACATTTTCTATACACATATGTATAACACATTTTATGCCATTTGGAATTCTCACGCATCAGTGAGGCAACAGATATTTATATCTACCTGATGCACGACGACGAGATATTGATGTAAAATTGAAATTCAGTTTTTTTTTTGCTAAGACGTATACATAACATATACTGTTTATAAATATTGTGCGAACTATTTATATGTGCGATTATGCACGTATATCGACTGTATGCATGATAATGTAATCACACATGATTAAAATTTTACTTAGAATATATGTGGTTGGTTTAAATTTAAAAACGAAACGTTTTGAGAGTTAACGACTAGTTTTAGACCAACGGTTATTCCAACGTCTGAATCTGGTCTTCATTTTACTATTTTCTCTAATATATACCTATCCTATGTGCTTTTAACTAATAAGTTACCTGTGTGCTATTGAAGTGCTAACCGTTTTTAAGTCGTTAAGATGTCGTCAAAAGACCACTAACGGTATACGTGACCAACCAATAGACCACGTACGTAGTCGTTGCGTAGTCACTTGACGACATAAATACGACTTTAAAACGATTCCCAGTTTATGTTTTGAAGTTGATGACATTTTATAGTCAAAAAGTCAGAAACAAGTGTATTTTCGAGGTAACGCTTTCGGCGCAAACAAAAATCGAAATAATGAGTCGGCTCCATTATTTAGCTATATTTATATTATATGTTCATATTATATATATATTAGTACTAAATGAGTGTTCACACGGTATGAACATTGTTCATTCTGATTTCATATGTTAATACGAATATGAACATCAAAAATACAATGTTAATACCGAATTAATGAAATCGTTTGTTCACACTAAACGAAAGAACACTAATGAATGAACGAAATAACATAAATAACAGTTATAAAATGCATGCTTAATTTGAACACAAACTTATATATGAACACATTTTAAAAACTTTGGTTATGTTCAGATTTCTGTTCATATTTAATGTATGAGTACTAAACTAGGTACTAAATGAGTGTTGACACGGTATGAACATCGTTCATACTGATTACGACCTGTTAATATGTAAATGAACATTAAAAATATAATGTTCATGTATGAATCATGAATCATGAACATAATTTAGAACTACAAGAGATACAGTTTTTTCCATGAAAATTGTATGAATCCGTCTATAATTTAATTGAGATGCCAACTTAATTATTGAATACAATTTCTTCCATGTACTTATTTATATATGTTGGTTTTCCCACTATTTCGAAAAAACTAACATACCTCCAAAATATGTTAAAACATGCATTTTCGAAGTTTTTAAGACGATTCAACCAAAAAAAAACTTAGATTATATGTTCATATCAGTGTTCATATTTAATATATTAGTAATCTAAAGTGTTTACACGGTATGAACATTGTTCATACTGATTTCAATAGGTTTACACGAATATGAACATTAAAAATACAATGTTAATACCGAATTAATTAATCGTTTGTTCACACAAATCGAAAGAAAATCAAACACAATGGACGAAAAAACATTAATAACAGTTATTAAATTTATGCTGAATTTGAACACAAACTTATTTATGAACACATTTTAAAAACTTTCGTTTTGTTCATATCTGTGTTCATATTTAATAAATGAGTACTAAATGAGTGCTGACACGGTATGAACATCGTTCATACTGATTTCGACATGTAAATATGTATATTAACATTAAAAATATAATGTTCAGGTATGAATCATGAGTCATGAACATTATTTAGATCTATAAGAGATTAATTTTTTTCCATAGAAATTGTATGAATCCGTCTATAATTTAATTCAAAAAACAAAATACAAACGATTTATTTGTAGAATTAAATTAATATACAGAAAACGTACTTTTATATATGTATTGTATATGTAAGATTTGATTATAAATGACATGTTACTTATACATATTCAGCAAAGAAATTATATAAATGCTCAGTGTCAGTCGTAAGCGTTAATTAATATTAATTATCGCGCATAGTTTTTAATATGGAAAACAAATTCAGAATATAGCCATTAATTATTTATCTGTACATTTCACAAACTGTCTTTCTGCTTTTTTTTGTTGTTAAATATGTTGTAATGTGTATTTAGTTTTTTTTCTTTCGAAACAAGTTTCATTTCTTAAATGAATTTTCTTATGTGTCAAAATCAAAACTTGTTTTTTTTTGCCTCTTCTATGGCAAGTGGGCGTACGGGATGTCTATGCGCATAAATTTTCAAGTAAATTTGTTAAGCGTTACAAATGTACGCCATCAGTATAGATTGAATACAGATAGTCTAAATGTGATAAACTATACACAAAATTACGATCATATCTCTGAAACGCGACATTCTTAATGTATGATTTGCTATACATATATATGATTATTCAGATATCAGTTGTTGTATGTTCGTCTAATAAAAATAATTATCAATTTATTAACAAAACAGAAAAAAAAACTCTTAATCATGATTGCACATTTGTATAATTGGTCATTTAATATTTTCCGTGTGTAAACGTATATGTATAGAAATTAATGACTGCGTTTATTAGATTATCGCGCCAATTATGGATTTGATATAAGCTTGTTAAAGAGCGCATTTTATACAAATCAAATCAATAAAATCATACTATTGATTTGTTGTTTGCATAAAATTGATAAATAATGCTGCATATAAATGTTATACATGTCCGTAGAGACTATACACAAATCTGGATTTTCCTGTTAAATATGCAGTTACATTTAAAGTGAAATGACATATTTTTTAATAAAAATTAAATAAGCATTTATATATCGATTGAATCGTTTTACCTACATTAAGACAAATATTTAAGAAGCGACAAATATTTAGACTTTTAGAGTATCGCATAGTTGAAGTCGAGGGGCTAATAACTAGCAAAAGCAGTACATTCGGTTATATCCATAATACCCAAAATACCAAACAATATCATAAAATACCCAGTAATAACCCATAATACCATGAAAACACCCAGTAAAACTCGATAGATCCAGAACAATACATAGCAAAACCAAATAAATTCCAGCAATACCCGATACCCGAATAACACCTATAAATTACTCAGTAATAACTATTAATACCAAAAATATTCAGAAATACCATAAAAATACCAGATAATATCCACTGGCGAATCCAGAAAAGTTGGCGCCAAAGTTATTAGAACAAGTCTTGATACCAATAGTCCAAATCAATCAGGTTTTTTTTTTGTGAATGGACGATTATTCGTTTCCTTTGGAGTTTTTAGCGAAAAAAATGTGATTGACAAAAAAAAATTAAATTTGAGATAGAGATTTTAAAATTTGCAGGGATCGATAATTTCGATTCTGAGTAAATTAACCATTATCATACCGTATGTTAATAGTGTCGAAAGGGTTCATTTTTTCGAAAAAAATTATGAAGTAAAATTTAGTCATAACGAAATTTTGCTAAAAAAAGTTATTCGAAAATGTTAACCCTTGCAGAACTATTAAAAGACGGTATGATAAGAGTTAATTTTTTCGAAAAACTTCATATGGCAAAATTTATTTAAAATTTTATTTTGAGTAAATTTTGCCCTATAAATTGTTTTGAAAAAATTAACCCTTTCAGTACTATTGTCATACGGTATGATAAGGGTTAACTATTTCCAAATTTGCTTAGAATCATTTTGACTCTACATGACATTTTTTCAATAAAAACAAAAAACCAAAAAAAAAAATCACGCCCCTCCCCTAAAACAAATGATTGATCTGGACCATTGGTCCCAAGTTTTATAACTAAGTACACTTGTTCAAATAACTTTGTCGACAAATTTTCAGGATTAAGCAGTAGTACCAGACAGTATCAATAAAATACCATTAACCAACCGATAATATCAAATAAATTCCCAGTAATTATCGATAGAACCAAAAAGTACCATAAAAATACTCGACAATACCTGGTTATACCATGTACTATCTTATAATACCAAAAAAGCCGAAAAATGAACCCTTTCAGTACATTACATTAACATACGGTATGATAAGAGTAAACTTTTTCGAAAAACTTTATATAGCGAAATTTACTTAAAATTTCATTCTGAATAAATGTTGCCTTATAATTGTTTTAGAAAAAATGAACCCTTTCAGTACTATTAGCATACGGTATGATAAGGAATAACTTTTTCGAAATTTGCTCAGAATCATTTTGACCCCTCCAAATTTTCAAATCTCTATAACAGATTTTTATTTTATTTTTGTCAATCACATTTTTTCAATAAAAAAAATTAACTCTTATCATACCGTCTTTTAATAGTTCTGCAAGGGTTAACATTTTTTTTAGCAAAATTTCGTTATGACTAAATTTTACTTCATAATTTTTTTTCGAAAAAATGAACCCTTTCGACACTATTAACATACGGTATGATTATGGTTAATTTACTCAGAATCGAAATTATCGAACCCTGCAAATTTTAAAATCTCTATCTCAAATTTAATAAATATATTTTTTTTGTCAATCACATTTTTTTTGCTAAAAACTGTAAAAAAAAGAATTAAATGTTACCGCAATTCAATTGCATCAGAAATAAAAAATTTACTTGTTGAGACCCTGATTTTTCAGTTTATTGATTGTCCACTTAATTGGAGTTTTGTCTTTAATTTGTTTCATGTTATAGATTTCTGGAGTTAAGTTTTCAATATTTTTGAATTTTTAGTGTATTGCAATGATTACTAAGTTAAAACTTAACAACTTTCATCGACTGAAACCAAGTTCCAATTTCATAAAAATGTATCAAAAAAACAACCGAGTTACAACCATTTGTGTGTTGGAGTGGGCTCCAGAAATATCAGAAAGTCAAGAAACAGAGATGTTATGCAAGTCCATTCTTGTAAATTCCATAGCACAGCAATGGTTAAAACTGTCTGGCGAAGACAGTCGGACAAAAGGACACATGCGACAAAAAACGCATTATATAAGAATGATCTGAAAATGATGTGATCTGATCTTGAGGTCCAGCCAGCAGTTACTTAAAAACTAACCGGAAGTGACCTAAACAATGTTGGATGTGACCTAACATTTACCGAAAGTGACCTAAAGTTTACCGAACGTGAACTACAGTTTTTTCGAAAGTGACTAGAACTGACCTAATCTTTCACCAAAAATGACCTACATTTTTTCTAAAAGTGACCTAACAAATCTCCAAAATTAACCTAAAGCTGACCAAAAGTTATCCAAAAAATCTGCAGTGATTATTAAATTTCATCTAAACTGTTTGCATATTATATACATATATATACCAATCCGCTTGTAATGGGGTTTAAAATATTTCTATTAAAAACTTC
>JANTEX010243145.1:0-12739 GCA_024741295.1 Macrocera vittata | reverse complement strand
AATCTTCCTAATGAGCATCATCTCAAATTCAACTATGTAAAAAAACCGTTTAATTCTCCTTGTAATAAGGCTTTGCTTTTGGCAGAATTCGACCAAAAAGACAATGAAAGAAGCATTAGAAAGAAAAAGCGAGAAGAAAAATTCCGGCAGTACGGTTTAGCAATGCCGGAAATTTTGACATTAGCATCGTTTGAAGAAAAAAAAATCTTTTTTATATGGTCAACGATATTTCAAACACAAAGGGCGAACAGAATCAAATCATTCATATACGCCACCTGTTGTAACACCAGTTGCATCGGCCATTGCCCTCGAAAAAAAAACCGAACGGTAGTACCAGTTAGCTACAATTGCAATGAACGTGGACATCTTAACCTAAATGCACAAAACCAATGAAGCCGAAAATTCTTACGAGCGGTGTAGCGAGAAAAATTTGCAGGACACTACTGGAAAGAGAGGGCTGAAGCAGTCTAGTGGCATCCTGCAAAATATTTGAGAGCTGACACACCATGCTCCCCTGATAAACTTTTGCAGAACGCCACTGGAGAAGGAGGCCGGGGGCAATCCAGTAGTGTTCCGAAATTTTGCGTGGGCTTGGAGTTTAAAACACCCTGCCCCACGAAAAAAATGCAGGACGCCACCGTTAAGGAAGAGCAGGAGCCGCACAAATTTTTTGGGGCTTGGGAGACACAATGTCTCCCTCGAAAAAAATTGCAGGACGCCATTGGAGGAGGAGAACAAGGGAGATACCAGTGGCGACTAGCAAATTTTTTTGCGGGAGCTTGGAGTTCACGACACCCTGCCCCCTCGAAAAATAAATTGCCGGACGCCACTGGAAAGCGAGGGCCGAGGACAGTCCAGTGACAACCACAAAATATTTGAGAGCTCAAGACACGCCCAGTCGACAGTTTTATATAAAACGGTCCAGCGGAATCAGCTCCTGTATGTGTAAACGATATTCTAACCTTCGGTAGATTTCACATATGTTACTGTTCTCGCCGTGATTTATAACGATGACATTTCAAATATATGGTGAATGAAATTTGCTCCAGCTTTGTAAGAATTACACGTATAAGTTGCAACCTTTTTTTTCCTTTTCCAGTTCAGTTTTATAACTACTGATTTTATCAATGCTGATTTGACGCTTTTTTTTCGACGAATCGCTAAACCCATGTTTTTAATTTTTTTTTTTCGTTTTTTATTGCACCTATCCATCGTGTGGCACACACACATCATTCACTATGTGTAGCGTGTTTGCGTATCTTCGCCACTTTTCGGCAATGAGTTCGGCGATCGTTTCACCCCAAGTCAATTCCTCCATCCTGTGGAATTTCTTCGAATCGATTTCCTTGCAGATATCGTAATCGGTCTTTTGGCTTCGGAAAAAAAATTGATCACTTTCGATCGAAGCCTCGACCAACTCAATGTTGGATTGACACGCATGTTTCACGTTAACAATAAATGCAAATTATTGTATAAATCGACATGAGCGCCTTTGGCTATGCATTCCATTCGGAAATCATTGTTTTTGCTTTCACTGTATATGCTGCCTTCGCATGGGTGTCGCTACAAGTACCACATGAACCTTTGGAAGATTAGAAGTTTTGGTTCAAAACATCTGTGGGGTTGTTTTACGCCTTGAATGTCACAACTTATAGAAAAGCAAACAACTCAGTCCCTATATCGACAAAGATGGTATTTAACGGCTAGGCGGAAGAATCCGAAATTCATCGCATCCGAACATACGAAAACTCCAACAAAACTACCACCGAACCACCATAAACGGCAATAAAGTATTGGAGGGAATGCCCTACATTCAAATTTCGACGATCAAAGTCGGAAATATCAAGAATTGGACGATTGCCTATCGAGCGACTTACAATATTCGTCCGTTTTCAAACAGTGGCATAAAATACTTCGGGCCATGAGAATCGCTCAAAAGCTAACGGATATTTTTTTGAATTGATGTGTCAAGGAATATTTACCGATATAGTTTTAACTTTAAACCTGAAAATTGATATTGGAAATGCAATTGATGTCGATTCGAAAATTAACCACAATGGTTATAATGTTGAAGTGCCCGAAAAAGTTAAGTGTTGTCAAGTTCAAGGAGTTAGTTTTGATGGCTGAATCTTAACGTCACTGTAAAAATTTTAAGTTGAAGTCGGACAATTAAGGTTAATACACGTCAAACGAATTCAAACATCCAAACAAAGGCATTCAGTTGGTTTGTACCAATGTACCATGTAATCCAGAAATAAATTCGGTTGCACATTAGTAGATAAAGTACGAACTATGTTCTCTAGAATAAAGCAATTTTGAATTATATTAAAACCGATGTTAAACAAATGCGTTCGGAAAACAATTAATCAACAAAACTCCAGCTGAAATTGTGTTTGGAGTTAAACCAGATTTGTCGAATATTAGGATTTCTGGTTCAATTTGTTATAATCATATACCATCAGACAACAAAAGAATTGAAGTGAGTAAATTTGTTGTCGATCGCATGTTACATTTAGTGAGTTCTATCTTGGCCTTAGATATAAAGCAATCCCCAGTAAATTTCGATTCAAAAGCGGATGACGATGAACATGATGAGATAACAACAATTGAGGTCACGGTTGCTATAGCGCCAACATCCAAAACGGTAATCGTTACTGACACAACGGTGTTCACTACAGTCACAACAATAATAACTACCGTCACAGCGTTAAACCGCTACGTCGTCGGTAACCATTACCTATAAACGGTTGTGGTTACCGGTTATCGTCGGTATTGATTACCGTTTTGGATGTTATCGCCAAAACAACATCTTAGCGGTTCTAAAATCTCCGCGGTTTTCAGTATCACAGGTTACAATTTGACCTGTGTTACTGAAAACCGCGGCAATTTTCTGTGTAACAAGCTCTAAATGTATCGACCGTGTGGCGATACAGATGAACAGTGATATGCAGCCTTTGTACGCTTTAGTTCATCGTCCGCTTTGGTATTTTTTTGCAAGGGACAAGCGTAATCAACGCCCGTATGTTGAAATGGCATGGACGCATTTGCACGACTGATGGGTAACTGACCCATCAATTGGGCAACAAGCGACTGCCTTGTATCGAAAACAACAAACAAAGCGAAAAATCTGGTGTCTGATAGTATTTCTAGCAAACAAAATCCAGTATGTTCTTCGGAAGTAATTCATGAAAGATTGCACTCCGCCATGAAAAATTTAGCGATGCGCGTTGGAAATAATGAGAACGGTCAGTGGATCTTGTTTTGGCAATATTATGGAATGCCGAAATTCAAACGTTGCTTAAGCATGTTTCCAACGTTCTCCTGCACGCATTATACCATCCGAATCGATAAACGGATTAAGATTCGTTAGTTTGTTTGCCGATAGCAAATACTCGCTGACCAATAGACGATCTATTTGGGAACTGAAGTGTTGATTTTGTGTGGTATTGATCCAGAACGATAGTGATTGTTAATTGGTTGTAATTCTTTTCTGTTCAGTGGATTGCGATTTGATTGTAATTTACTTTTTGCTGCCTTCAAGTTGTAAACAAAACGGCAACAATATGCGGTGGAACGGATACATTTATTGTACCTGAAACATCTTGACAAAAGATCTGACCAATTCGTTGAGCGGTTTGTGAGCATGACAGTTACATTTCGGTGCTCAAGTTCCTTCTTTCCATCGCAAATTAACATTTGTGGAAATTTGCCTTCGATTTGGCTTAGCCATCTTGGTTCATGCAACCATTAATGGGACTTTTCCAATTCTTTTGAATTAAGTCCCTTAGACGAAAGATCAGCAGTATTGTCTGAAGATCGGGGATCGATGAATTGATGAGCTTCTACCACCCTATTTGCAACATAGGTTTTCCATGTTGACGGATGACTTTTTAACCACGAAAATGCAATTGATGACTCAGTTCATGCCATCACTTTAACATTTAATAGTTTAATTGATGTGTTGACGCGATTCGAAAGCTTTGGTGCTAACACTGCCCCACACAAATCGAGTCTTGGCGAGGTAAGCGGTTTTAGCAGAGCCACCTTCGTTCGTGCGGCCATTCAGCAGCATGACACGTAAGTAAGCGAAAGCTCGATTGGACGCATCGGCAAAACATTGTATTTGGAAGCTTTTATTACCATTCGTGATGCCTAACCATCCTGGGTTTCATATTGACTCAATCTTTGGTGACTGATTTCGATCGATCCATGGCCGTGTTTGTTCAACAGGCAACTCGTCGTCACATCCCAACCCGGTCATACATAAGACCTGGATAAATATGTTTGCTTTAATTGTCACCGGAGCCATCCAGCCAATCGGATCAAAGATTTTTGATATGTTCGAAAATATCAACCGTTTAGATATCAGTGACCGGCAATGGCAGTAAATTGGAAACATTAGCGGCGGCTGGTGTTGACAAGTTCAGACAATTTCTCAGAAATAGGACTTACAGCCAAAGTAACTTTCTTTGGTGATTGTTTGCACCAGGTGGTCATCGACATAAAAATCGCGACGCGATGTAAGCGGATACTTATCCTTTTCATCTTCGGCTAACTGTAGCAATGTCCGCATGGTGAGGTATGGTGCGCATGCAGTGCCGTATAGGTTACGGTACTCAAACAATATTCCAATATATTTTCCGGCGGTGACCGTCTCCATAATATTCGTTGTAAATGTTTAACCTCGTCAGCACCCGAATTTGACGATACATCCTCGATAGGCGTCAAATTCTACTGCAATTTGGGGCCAACAAACAAAATGTCATTTAAAGACTTACAATGTGTTGACAACTGGGATGAATTTCACACCACGCCCAATTTTGTCGTTATGCTCTGTTTCTCTGAGGGCTGGATTTTTTATCGATACATCGATAATTATCGAATTTTTACAAATTATTGATATATCGATAATCGATAATTTTCGATAATCGATATTAATCGATAATTGATAATTAATCGATAAATATCGATAATCAATAATTATCGAAAATGTTTGAACGGTTTACCTTTATCGATAAATATCGATATTTATCGTTTTTCTTAAATTATCGATAATTATTGTATATCGATATATTTTGGATATCAATAATTATCGATACTTTTTCAATATCGAACAGCCCTAAATTTCAGCGTTGGTTATATAGATGATAAGCTTGATAAATTCTCGGGTCCTCTGTAACTTAAAGGTTGAGTAGTCGCGTACCTATCGATGGGTTCGACTCTCACCGGAAGCCAAACATAACTTAAAATTCAACCACATTAAAAAGTACCGTATTTAGCTTCACAATGCAACTTATGAATAAATCAAATTTAAATTGCAAAAGAATAATAATTATAAATTGTTGTCACAGAAAAATGTCCATTCTGACAGCTCTGACAAGAAGATTTATTTTTTATTTTTTACAATTTTCGTCTCTCATGTGGTCGTATTTCTTGTCACCCCAAATGGATTTTCTTTTCCCTTTCATTTTCGAAATATATACAAAAATAGAAAAGTTTGCGTGACACGAAATGTACGGGGATTATATTGTACGTACGTATAGCAAAATTTTAAAGAAGATAAAAAATAAATGTCAGAGATGATGATCTTTCTTACAGCATTGTAAAACATAACATTATCAATATGTTCGGTTATAAGTTACTGCCGTTACTTTGCGTAATTAGATATTGTCTTGTCCTCTCTTTGCCAAAAAGTAAAAAAAAAAATGTTCATTGCTCATACATTATAGATTATAACAAAAGAAAGCAAAGTGTGTATTCTTCTCAGTAATTTTGACATTTCGCGTAACAAAAATATACCCTCAAGGGAAATTTCGGATGAAAAAAAAGAAAAAACGTTTTTTATAGGCAATCAGAAGTTTCTTTTGCATTAATAACAAACTAAATACGTTGTGTATACCATAGCGAAATTATGAATTTTTAATATACAAAATCAGAAAGCAAAGATTGTCTTTATTAAATTCTATAAATTATTTGGTTGCATAGGTATATGTAGTATAATAATATAAAATTACCGATGTTATTCGCAACAAGCCACAGCATGTGCACAAAATATCAACAAATCTATCAAATATGCAGCAAACGTCCAGCAACATTATGCTGTTTTTTATGTTTCCACGTAAGAAACATTACAGCGATATTCCAAACTCACGTGGTTTTTGTTGATATCAAGTGTCAAACTGTCAATTTCACATACACTTTGTACATTGTTTGTTGAAATTTAATAACCAGACTTCAGAAACAAGTTTCTTGGAAAACATACAGTAAACATGTGTAAATGTTGTTGTTGAAACATTAAAACAACAAATTTCATCGAAACAGCATTTTAGGCCTATTGTACTCATGAAACACAATTCAGAAACCAATTATCGAATACTTAATCCGATTAATTCAGAACTATGTTTTCATGTTACTCATGGCCAATTATAGATGCAAAATAAGCAACATTCTCTACCCGCCAAACCATGTTTCTACATTTTTTTCACATTATTTTTGCTGGAGCGAAACATAACAGCAACAATTCACAATACCTACACAAAGTACCACTATACCCATCAGATGTGTAGCAAACGCGCAGCAACATGTTTTCACAAAAGACACATAGCAGCATAATGTCAGACACAAATTGCAGAGGTTAAATGATCGCAACATGATCGTTACGGTAATATTTTGTCCTTAGGAAAAATCCCGAAACACTTATTTTGAAAACATTTTGCCATATTGTTGAGAAAACCATACAGAAACAATGTAGAAAACGTGTTTTCACATCTTTATGAAAACATTTTTGAAACATGTTTCTTTCGAAAACTTATAGGAAACATGTCGCTATGTTGTTGATAAAACAACGTGGCCTGGCAAAATGTAGCAACACGCCGTGAAAACATGTCACAAATCACTTAAATGTTTTATTTTTTTTATCACTACACACGCGCCCACGAACGCAAGTGCAATTAAAAATTTGCCCGCGGATTCGTTTCGGAAAATTTTGTGGCAACGTTTTGTTTAACAGCAAATTGTCTATGTACATCAACATTTTATTTTTACGCGGGTTCTTTTTTTTAAATAAAAATCCATTCTGTGTTGCAAAATCTGCGAAATCTTGAGCAAATGAGTCAACATACAAAACTGGTCAATATCTCGTCAGGCAATCTTAAGCCAACTTCACTCGGACTCGTTTTGAATGGTTTCGTTGTCAAATGTCAACGACTGGATAAAATCTTTGTGACGGATTATGTTCCAGGCGCACTAGACGCGTGCCTAGGGCCCAACATGTTAAGGTAGTAATTAGTTTATTAAACATTTCAAAGTGACTTTATACTGACAACATTTTTAGTGAAACTCTTCGGCGTCTGCGGAGCGAAAAATTTAGTTAAAGTGGGACTCGAATTCTAAATGCAAGGCCTACAAATGACATGCCTTAGCTCAGCTTAAAGATTGAGAAGGTAGGAAAGTTGTTGGAAAGGCATGGGGTCTAAGCTAAGTGATAACCACCGACTGTTTTGGATCTGAGCCACTGGATCTAAAAATATGGAAAATCGTCCTTGGATCTACTCCAAACACTTAACTCTTCTAAAACTTGTACCCTGGCTGTATACCTAGTCTGCCAAACAATTAAACTTGCTCGTCACATTCGGTTTGGGTTTTCAAGAGAAGATTGGGCCGATTCCAGAGGTTTGGTGGAACTTTGGGATGCTATACTGAATTGAGCTCGAAGGACACCATGGATAAGGGTTTGCAGCCACTCTCTGCAGCTTTTTATGTGTCTTTCCCTCAGAGATCTCAGAGTAGACGAAAGGCGAAGAGGACAGTGGAAGAAAGTAGAGAATATTTCAGGAATTGTAAGAAGGCTGACAAGGAATTAATAGTAGCGAATAACGAAAGTCACTTAAGAGAACAGATGGTAGGTTATCTGAACTCGAAATACACCATTGATGCCGATAATCTTTGCACCACCGTTGACACCTTATCATGTATCTTGCCCCCAGATACCTTTGAGGCATTACGTCACTTTACTTTGGTGAAACAGCGTTGTTCTGCCTTAAAAAAACGTAGACGAAACATAGAACTGATCGTCCTAAGAGTTAGTCTTCGTTTGACCACAAACAATCTTCGATTAATAATAGAGGAAGGGAGCAGAGGCCATTTTTTTTTAGAAGACTGCCAAGGAACTATTGTTAGCGAGTCTTGAGAGTTACTTGAGAGGCCAGATGATAAGTGAACTGGGCTCGAAGGACACCATTGATGAGGGTCTACAGACACTGTCAGCAGCACAGTTGGCATCTTATCATTTGTCTTGCCCTCACAGACCTCAGAGTGGACGAGGGAAGAACTACCAATAGCGAGTATTAAGAGTCATTTGGAAGACCAGATGGTAGGTAAACTGAACTCTAAATATACCACTGACTAGGGTTTACAGACACTATCTGTAGCATTGTTAGCCTCAGAGACCAATCTCTGCATCACTGTTGACACCTGATCATGTGTCTTACCCCCCAGAGACGTTTTAGGTTGGTGAAACATAGAATTGATCGTTCTGAAAAGATAGTACGACTTCTTTTGACCACTAACAGTCCTGGGTTAATAATAGGGTAAGGGGGAAATTGATTTTTTTTTCTGTCAAGGAACTGATGGAAGCAAGTCTTAAGAGTCACCTGAGAGGCCAGTTAAATTGGGAACTGAGCTCTACAAACACTCTCTGCAGCACTGTTGGCCACTTATCATGTGTCTTGCTCTCACAGACCTCTGAGTGGACGAAGGAGGAATTATTAGTAGCGAGTGTTAAGAGTCATTTGTGAGACCAGATGGTAGGTGAACTGAACTCCAAGGATACCAATGATGAAGGTTTACAGACATTATCTGCAGCACTGTTGGTATCTAATCATGTGTCTTACCCTCAGAGACCTTTTGTTCTGTTGGCTGCCTTAAAATAGGGTAGACAAAACATAGGACTGACCGTTCCGAAGAGGTAGCATGACTACTTTTGACCACTAGCTGTCCTGCAATAAAGTTAAGTGAAAAGTGAAAAATATTTTTTTGTAAGATCTTGAAGACATATATTGCACGAGAGTACGAGCCAAAAGAGTGGTGTCGGTCTAATAATGTCTTTTAATTTGCAAAACGTGGCCATTAGACTACACGACACCAACAATATGTAATGACTCTCACTTTCTTTTGTCTTAAAATAATGGAAAGATTGGATTTCTTTTAGATTTGGAACGATGCGTTACTACAAAAGCCGTTCTAGCAGAAAAATCATGCTGGGAAAGTCCACTCAATATGCTCTTCATCAGGCGGTAAACAGGATAAAATTTTCATCCTAGACAATTTGGTCTATAGGAGCATTACAGTGCAGAATGGTTTTATAATCCAAGAAAGTCTATCCAGAAAAGTGATTGTTCCCTATAAAAGACGCATGAAACGGTTGTCTTCTATCTGCTGTACATTTTTTAACAAAAAAATCCACTCCTGAAATTTTTGCCATTGACATTTTTAAATTTATTAGTGATTCGCGTTAAAGTTCGCCCAAAAGTTAATATTTCAGTATTTATTGATACATCCAACATATAACCATTAAATGTTAAAGCACTTTGGTTACCATACAAGTTGGCTATAATAGGTACCGTACTTCCATACTGTACAAATTAGTTGTAACTTCTGTGAAAACTGAAATTGAATCCAAATGGTAGAATAAATGTTGGTTTTTTGTCCAAATATGTGTTTAAGGGGCTTTCTCATCGTTAGTTGATCGTGACCAAAAACATTTCATTCTGCCATTTAGCGCTAGACATTCTGTCAAAAATTCAAGACAAATCGTTTTAAAAATACCAAAATGGAATTTAAATCTTTCGGCGATACCTTAGGGTATGGAAGTAAAATTACCAATCATTTTATTATGTGTTAAAGTTGGTGACTTATAGTGTTTGAGTATGGCGAGCATGATGTGTGGATTCTGTAATTTTGTAAAGAATATATATATGTAATACGATAGAGAATATACATTGAATATAATTGCAATAAAAGAGAACCAATCAAGATTGTTTTCCCTTTTTATTATAGAATTATATTTTGATTTTATTTTCATTATTTTGTTGGTATTTGCACGAAGTATTTTTTATATTATAGACTTCATTGTACATTAGGGGTGGTCGATATAGCAAAATATTTTATTTTCAAATTGCCTGACTCCGCAAAAGTTGCATATTGAAGAAATAATAAAAAACTTCAATTTATTTTTTTATTTTGTCATCTCATTCTGCCGCTTCGCCATAAACGGTGTTTTTTTACGGTTTTCTGACTTTAGGTGCCGGTAACCTCTTACCCGTTTGTCCAAATGGTTTTTTGTCTGAGAAAAATTGTAGGAAATTTAATTTTACATAATATATGTATTAACAGTTTTTTCTCCATCTTAATTAATTATTATTAAGATGCCTGATCTACTTCGCCGAATATGCTTTTTACACTGCAAAACGTTTTTCTAAATTAGGCTAAACGGGTGGTCCGAATTACCTTTTTTTTTGTTGCAAATGCACAACAATTACACGTCGAATGAATTCGCTTGTGTCAGCCAATTCATTTCGCCGTAAATCTTGTTTTCGCTTTAAATTGTTTTAAAGAAATTTAAATAAAAATAAAAGTGACTCATTCGGCGAAGTTTTTTCGCCACAATCATATAAAACGAATTTAAGCAAAAACAGTATTTACGGCGAAATGAATTGGCTGACACGGGCGAAACTATATTCATTCGACGCGTAATAGTTGTGTATTTGCAACAAAAAAAAGGTAAATGAAGTCGGACTATTCCCAAATTTAGAAAAAAAAGGTTTAAAAAAGCATATGCGGCGAAGTAGATCAGTCATCTTAATAATATGACAAAATTATCAGTTGCACTTGAGATACAGAAAGAACTGTTAACACTTTTTTTATGTAAAATTAAATTTTCTACCAGTTTTCTTAGACATTAGAACCAAACTTGAGGAAGACACCGGCATCTGAAGTCAGAAAGCCGTAAAAAAAACACAGTTTTCGACCACTGTTACTGTTAAATGCAATGCATTACAATAATCAATTTTGTTGCGAATTCAACAGTGCAGATAGATGAAATATTTTCCTTATGACAGCTGGATTTTCTATTTTTGTAAGAAACTACAATGCTTTGGCTTTCCAAAGACCATAATTTTATAAAACTTCAGTGAAAACTAACCGAGTAATCATAGTTCTAGCTAGAGCCTGCTATACAGTAAAATGCAATGTATCAGAATAATCAATTTTGTGGCCAAATCAACAGTCCAAATAGATGAAAAAAATCGGCAAACGGCTGCTATCATTTCTATTCTTATAAAAAACTACAATGCTTTGCATTTTCAAAGACCTAACCTAAGAATAATAAATTTTGTGGCTAATTCAACAGTCTAGGTAGATGATTTCTATACGACAGCTAGCTTTCCTAATTTTGTAAAAAACTACAAGGCTTTGCATTTTCAAAGACCTAAATTATATAAAAATGCAATGAAAACTGACCGAGATATCATAGTTCTAGCTAAAGCTTGCAATACAATAAAATGTATCAGATAAATCAATTTTTGACCAATTCAACAGGTAGATGAAAATTTTGTTTACGTCTCCTGTACGTGCGTCGTGCCGACGAATTTCATATTTATATTATTATACGTCTTCATTTGACTAGATCCTGAAATACGTTCTTGACTGGTCCCGTTTTAGCTTAGTCAAAATAAAGTCGGACCGTGTTACTTGGGCAGTAGTTCTGAAGTAGTGCGAACCTAAGTGTTTGGATATTTTGTCAAACATGCGTGACTCGAACTGGATTTCACGATCCGCTATAATCGACGCAAGAACGCCAATTTCTCCTGTAAATATTTTTCATAACGACCTGTTGGACATTTTCAAAACAACCTGATACAATTGAGATATGGACATTTTGTGAGGCAAATTATTTTAGCCTTTTGGCATGGATTGCCTATTTTAGCCAATTGTGCCGTATTCCGGTTTATCACTAATCAAAAAATAGAGTTTAAATATCAATTTGCGTGTAGAACAAATACCTGGTTGGGACGAACTGAGGGTTGTGTCTTAAAATCTACCATTGGGGACCATATGAAGTTGTCACGAAGTAAACAAAGAGGATTGTCTGCAGATTCCGAGCTGGAAGTTGCCTGAAACCACTGTATTATTAGATGAATATACACGTAGATGAAAACATATATAGGAAAAATTGGTTGGTGTAAATAATGTGATGAGACATTAAGTTGTAATGCCTCGACCGAAGCATTTTGTTGCAATGCCTCGACCGAGGCATTAATGTGATGATGCCTCAACCTAAAAACAATTTGCGATTGATCGCAACGCCGAATGTTTGTTAGAATATTTACACTACGATTATCCCTGAGAAGTGTACGCAAGTGTAATCGCTAGACTATTCCATAGAATAGTTTTGAGATAACCTCATCGCGAATACTCGTGCAATGAAATAAACTGTTCGCACAATTATTCGTGAGATTAGTCATGCGAATAGTCATGCGATTAGTCTTGTCAGTGGACAAAACTATTGCCCGAAGCGCATTGTAAATATGATTGCGACTATTTCAAAATATAAAAAATCGCAAGAATAACTTCAATTGTTGGTGGGTCAACCGAAGCATTAAAGTTTTGATGCCAAGTACTTTTCGTTATGGTGTTAATGCTAAGTACGAGGCATTAAGGTGCTGATGACGTACGAAAGAAT